>JAUPMG010000006.1:17535847-17548631 GCA_031762675.1 Pachysandra terminalis
CGGTCCCCAGACCAGCAGTACCGATCGCCGGACCGATCTGGACCGTCTAATACACAAAATAAAATACTGGACTGCTTGTACCGGTCACCGGACTGGTTGTACCGGCCGGTCCAGACCGGTAGCGGTTGTACCAGTCCGGTCCATAACCCCGCCATACAAAAGCTTGCGTCACGGTTTGGGACCTGATCGGTCGTAGTACAATGCTTATAGCTGTGTCAGTTCAGAATGACTACATTGTATAAAACAAGTACATTAAGTATGCTACGCTCGGTAGTGTTGTTATGAGGTGCCAAAACAACAAACAGACCTGCTTCACCTTCTGAAGCACAATGCCATTCACATTTCTCTTTAGGCAAGCAGTAATGGTACACTAACAAAAAGCAGAGCATTGACTATTAGCAATTTAAAATTAATCTCAAGTAGAAGAACACACCTCATATACAGTTATCTTGCAGCATTCGTACCAAATTTGTTACTCCAATAATCACAAGTTCAAAGCCTGACAAAGCTTCACAGTTAGCTAACGATCACTAGATATACAAAATAAATGCACAAGAAAATCTGGAATAAGAAATGGTTCATTGGTTTTTCTTCTTCTTCTTCTTCCTCTTCATCTTCATCTTCTTCTTTTTACTTTTTTCTTTTTTTACCAACTGGATGATACTACTAATCATTCATGATGAACTTTTTTTTTTACTTAATAATCAATGGATAGCTGATATCACTCTGTTGGCCTTTTACAAGATGCATTTGTTGGGATAATTTTTTTTACATTCGGGATTGTACAAAATTGGCATCCAAGAAAGCAGAAGCCTCTATGCTGCACCATAACATCAAATCCACCTAAAAAAAAACTGCAACTATGAGTAGCATACCTGAGAAACCCTGACCCATTCGTCATCAATCCAATCTTGATGAATCCTCAACTCAGAATGCCCAAACTCCAACTCCTCTTTGGTGTTCCTGAAATAGACTATGTACCTTGAGGCACTAAGAATTTTGGAAATCACACCCACCCACCAACCATCATTGTACAAAGCATCAACTTCTTCAAGCAGATGGAAACTATCAACAGGAATTTCAGGAGGAGAAGGCCTGATGTGCAGTGCGTCAGCCTCTTCTTTCAGGAGCTCAGTCTCATCATCACTTTTCAGAGTCTGATACTCCACCAGGAATTTGTCCTTTGCTCTTGCTTCGATAATTCTTGCATCAAACCAAGCACCCTGGAAACCTTCTTCATCACTGCTGACCTCTACCAGAGTCCCCTTGCTAAACTTCACCTTTGATGTCGATGTCCCCTTTACCTCCAATTTCCTTTTGTTAGACTTCAATTCTACCGAAGATGACTTACTCTGAGACTCAAGCTGTCCGGTATCAAGCATACACATCAAACCAAGAAAATAAAATGAGAGATTACTCAAAATCATCTGAGTTGAAGATAATATCTAGGACTGCATTCATGGTTTGAAATCCTGCTGACATTTTGTGAACTTCCAGGAAATTTCAATTATGGGTGGCAATAACGAAATGGAAATCCTAAATTTCATCAACTTCTAATCTCCGTCAAACTTTCATTAAATGTGTGAACTTTTCATAATATTTCAGAAAAAAATCAGAAATTAAATTATATTTCTCAAAAAAAAAAATGCTGTATACCTTAAAAGAAAAGAAAAAAGTTTCCATACATTTTTGGATATTTGTTTTATTCTGAGGGTCCAAAATCACCCAGCATGAGTTTTGAATATCTTACTTCGATTGGATCATTTGATTTCCAAAATATCAAGACTGTGAAGAAAGCTGAAACTGGATCCAGGCATGCGTAGCATTTACACAACAGACAGCATACTATATATATAGTACACATGCCTTACATGCTTATTTTAAATAATTCATTCACTTTTGGGAATACCCATAGTGTTATCAGCTTCTGAGGGCTTATCTATTCCATATTGGGGATTACAATGTCCCACTAAAAATAGTATAACACATTTCTATAAGCACATATGTCAAAATTACTTAGTTTGTGTATGAAATAGTGCATGCTTTTTAAGATGCAACAAAGTTACAAATAGAGAACAATATGCAATACAAGAAGACAATAAAAAATCAAAACCACCAACCAACCACATCAGCAAGTGCAGCAAACAAAGAAGAGGGCAAACTATATATCAAGGACATGATAACTTACTAAGCAAGATGACAATTTCTCACTGAAAGTAAGAAACTCAAGTGCAGTGCTTCACTACTTTCCTCTTGTTGATTTGGTGATTGCATGAATGCAACAATATTGGTTAGTAAAATGATTTTCAATAGGTTTTTAGACACTTATTTCAACAACTTTTTATGTATTTATATTGTTATGATTTTTTTCTAATTTAAAGAACAAAAAAAATCAGATCATGTTTTGGATCGGCTGATCCAGAGTCACCGATCCAATTCGGTATTGGATTGCGATGATCCCCGATCCGATACCGAGTTTAAACATTATGTTCTGTATATCTGTGGAACCAATATGCAAAAGTCTTTTGCAGACGGATACATGTCAATATCATGCACAAAATGACTCATGAGGCCACACATTGCATTGAATTTATTATCGTCAAGGTATGGAAAAATCACTCAATCAGCCATGCATGCCCAGATAAAATAGCTACAGCATCAAACATACATGTAACATGAAAGAACAAGAAAGAAAATTGATTATGATATATTTCTACATGACTTTTTTTTTCTCCCTTGTTATATTATAGGTACTTTCAGTAGTTTTATCAGTATTTATTCGTTACCCGCTTAATTTAATCAATCTAGATTGAATCCTAGAACTGATTTTTCACTACAATAACGCCCATTCATGAGAAAGTCTTTAATTAAAATAAATTCAGCACAGATGGTTAAGATAGCTTGAATCCACATTAGAATATAGATAGAAATTTTATAAAATCCAAAAGAAGAAATCACTTGCTCAATTGGTCATCTCTTTGATTATTTTTCCCTCTTTTCCTTCTTTCATTGGGCTTGATTGTATTCTAGTTTGGGAAATAATCTCAAAAATTGAATGGGACTGCAGCTTAATGAGATCATTCTTCTCAGATATTATATTTTCTTTTCAAATTCTTCAATAACTTGTTCTACGAGAAACAGTTCTTTACCACAAAATGCAGCATAGTAGATCAATAAATCTATTTTGAAAGAAATGTAAGAATCAGACATAAAAAACAAAACAAATTAAACAGAAACGAATTGAGGTGAAAGAAACAGAGAAACATAGTATGGATTAAGCTTCTTTACCTGTTCTTCTAGTGGCGGAACCCAATTCCCATTCACCCACTCGCGATGAAGTCGCAGATCGGATTGACTGAATTCGATATTCTCCTTCGAAACTCTGAAGAACACGACGTATCTGGAGTTTTCAAGAACCTCGGTGACCACTCCTTCCCACCAGCCATCGTTGTGAAACGCGTCGACCTCTTCGCTGAATTTGAACCTTCGGACGATCTCTCGAGGAGGCCGAGGCCGAATGTTGATCACGTCAATGGATTCTCTCAGTGGCTTTGAGCTTTCTTCGTCGGCCATTAAGCTAAGGTACTGGACCAGTAGCTTGTTGTTCTTCGACATCGATCGGACGACGGTAGCTTCGAACCACGCACCCCTGAAGCCAACATCATCACTGCTAACTTCAACCTCCATTCCTTTTCCGAAATCCGATTCCGCCATGGTTCCTGCTATTCCAGACAAGCTTCCGTAAAACCCTAATGGAGAGAGAGAGAGAGAGAGGGTTGGCCGTTTGGCGTTCTGCTTATTGGCGGGAGAATCTGGTGAGTGCAGTACCTCGGGCAAAGTCTAGAGTCCGGAGCTTAAGAACGGGTAAGGGTTTTCGAAACCAGATTCGAAGACTTGTCATATATATATTGGGACCCACCATATGATGGGTCTCTAATTTAGGGGAGGCAACGGGTCGGGCTTGGGCGGTTTCCGACCGTGCTTGCACCCCAATTCAAATTGCAAATGTGCGACAAAGCCCGGCTCGTCCCGAACTTCGGGCTCAACGATGTAAGTCCGATCCTGATAAATTTAAAATTTATCAAGCACGGGCCCTGTTCAGCTCGGCCCTACAAATTCAAATTTTTAATTTTCAAAATTAAAAACAAAACTATAAAGTTTTGAGATTTATAGTACATTAGATCTATAAAATAGTTTGACTGTATAATGAATAATACATTTGTATTGATAATGTAATATTTATATGTTTGCAATATAAAAAAATTACCAATTAAATGTAATGTATAGGTCGGGTTGGGTCGGGCCAGGCCAATCGAACATCAACCTGAGCCTAGCCCTAATACTTGATCGGGCCTTAAATTCCTGCCTGGCTCGGTCCTACGAGCTAATTAACATTACCCAAATCCGCCAAATATAGGGTTCGGATGAGCCCGGCCAGGCGGGTCACACGACCCATTGCCACTCATAATCTCTATGAATAGATCAAATGTATAAATTGACCAAATTTGATTTCACTAAAAAAGGAGACCATGAAACTGAAAAACTTAAGTGAGAGAGTTGTGCTCCTTGAATTTTTGTTTCTTAAGATAGTTGTAAGCTGTTACACTTAGATTATCAACGAGCCGAGCTAGCTAGATTCAGGTTTGGGATTAGTCTCGGCTCATATGAGGCGCCGTACTTAAACTGTATAATTAAACTTGCGAGTTAAGCCCCAAAAAAACTCATTATCTTAACGAGAGCTTGAGCCAAGCTTTGGATAAGGTTGGGTTTTGCCGGGTTCAGGTTAAGCTCGTTATCTTATCGAGAGCTTGAGCCAAGCTTCGGATGAGGTTAACAATGGTTGATTATTTACAATGCGACATAATACACGAATATTTTCAAGCTAAAGGACTTTAATAGGCTTCCAACGTGTACCGTAAATATTCGGTTACTTTAATAAAGTTTTCGCCCAATTCTTTCTTTCTTGTTTTTGGTATTGATGATGAAGGATTTGTAATAGACAAGAATTAAAATATCTTTGACAAATAATATTAAAATTCACCAACACAGTTACATAAAGTTCCGTCTGTTTCAAGATAGTCTAAACTGTCGTACAACTATTCTATCAAGAGCGTTCATTCTTAGATGAAACATGTGATCAAAACAAAGGAAGAGACAAGAAGAGAGGATACTGAAGTATCAAATATATCAAGAAGAACACATATCACAGAATAAGAAACCTTAAAATTCGAGTGATCCGAAATCTTTGACACGTATTCAAGAGCTATACATGGATATGATTGATTTTCTTCTTTCTTTTTTAATGTTTTATTCTTTGTTGCTCTTAGCCTGGATTTTATTGGAGGTCGTGCTCTGCTATTTATAAGGGACTTTTGGACAAGTGTCCAAAGATGTGCTTTTGACATATCCCCATGCATTAAAGTATATCTTAAAAACTGCGTGTACTTCAACGCGCCTAAATTATCTCAAGGCTTAAAGCCAATGTTTTAAAACCCATTCCAATCTGACTGGTTGAACCGGTACCTAGTTATATAACTGTGCCGGGTGGGCTTTTAATCCACTAAGTATTGAAAAGTGATAAGACCTACCGATTTAACCGGTTTAACTAGTGATCGAGCCGATAATTAAGACAAGTTTTACAAATCTAGCCGGGTCATTAATTGGTTAGTTTTATTTACGATGATTTGTATTTGATATTTGGATTATTGCTATAATTTTGAGTATTTGAAATATTCGTTATATAGTGAATAATTTCTATTTTAATATATTATAATAATAAATTCTTTATTCAATTATGGTTTATTGATTGTTTCTTATTGTTTCTTTTATACTATAACATTTACATTATAATACATGTATCAATTCAATGGGTTGATCCACAAATTGAACCGATTTGATCCAACCCACCCTCTTTATGGGATCAAATCGTACCGGTAACCCGTAACAACTCTTGACAATTATGCACTAGCCTTTTTCTTTGGTGAGAAATTAATGTACACTAAGCCTAAAATTTAATATACACTACTAGTCTAGCTTGCCTATAAATACGGCATACGATCACTGCTTTCACTCATTTTCTTCTTGGAGTAGTGTTGCAATACTAATAGATCAAAACCAGTATTAAGTAATCATGGAAGCTGGAGATGATAAAGATATGACCACAATCCTAAGCATCGACGGCGGTGGATTGAGAGGCATCATCCCACCACCATCCTCGCTTTCCTTGAACAATATCTTCAGGTATATATGGCTTATAAGAATATTACCAAATTAATTTTATTTATATATATTATTTGCTTCCAATCAATCCACACTCCTAGCGTGGATTATTGGACTGGTCCTCCTGTTGGTAGGACATTTCTTCAAAAGGGTGATGGGCGGTAAGGGCTTGGGGTTTGAATTGTGTCTTCACCTTAGGCTGTGTTTGTTTTATTGAAAATTGGAGGAAAAAAATATTTTTTAGGAATTTAAATTTTTCTCATGTTTGTTTCAAAGAAAAAATATAAAATCTCTGAAAATATTTTAATTAACAGCCTCAAATTCAGGAAAACAACTTCCCTTAAAATTTGGCAAAAGTTATTTTTCATTTCTCTTTAGTTATGCTCCCCGATCTCTGCAATCTATTTATTAATTTTCTCTCTCTCTCTCTCTCTCTGAATAGAGTTCTAATCCTACAAACCACTCTCTCTCACCCCAAGACCCATATGTAAAAGAAGTCTCTCTCTCTCTCTCTCTCTCTAGAACCTCTCTATCATGGCCAATGAAGAGGAAGAGTTCTTATAATTTTTTTTATCACTATCCACATACCAGAAAAACCTAGAAAGGAAAAAAAATATTTTATAAAATTTATTTCAGGAATTTACATTTTTACTTTTTTAGATTTTCTGATGAAACAAAAAAAAAGAAAAAAATATTATCGAAAAAGTAAGATAAACAAAATAAAGAATAAATCATACACACATACCTACATCTACTGATATAAGTTTTAATATTTTCCAAAGCTTAGAAAAAGTATTACAAAGAGCATCCTCAATGTGAGGTTCACACAGCCCAAATTCACATACGCATCTTCATCCTGAATATCATGATAAATAACAGTAATTAAGACTAAATATAATAATAAATAAAATTACTATTATACCCTTTGACCACTAAAAAATAGAAAGTTGGTAATTGGATCATCGATACTTTTTGAATGTCTCATTAGCATTACACCTCTACGGAGGAGTGGTTGAATGACCATAGGCACGGAGATTAAAAAAAAAAGGTTAGAATATTATTGAAATATATATATATATATACTTAACTGATTTTCATTATTAATTATTCTGACAAACAAAATAGGAGCTGGATGGGCCTGAAGCAAGGATTGCAGATTACTTTGATCTGATCGCGGGGACAAGCACAGGAGGTCTTGTAACAGCAATGCTCACCACTCCAAATGAAAACAATCGACCCCTTTTGGATGTCAAACAGATCATTGACTTCTACTTTGAAAAAAGCAGCATTATCTTCCCTCAAAAAGATTCAGAACAACCTGACCTGGAGATGTATGTACTATGTAGGATCATGCATGAAACAAACAAATTAACAATTAAGGAAGGCATGTAATGATCATACATGCAGTTGATAAAAACAGTTTTTTGTTTACAGGAAGAAATTTACTGGGTTCGAAATCGATGGCCAAAACGTTTGGTTAGATCGGATATTGCCGGTAGGTGTAACAGTGATTAAGTTTATATCCTGGGTCTATAAACAAGTGTTTAGTCCGAAATACGTTGGCGATAAACTATACGAAATAATCCGAGATAAGCTGGGCGAGCGGCGGTTGCACGAAACGCTCACAAATGTGATCATCCCAACTTTTGATATCAAACATCTCCAGCCAACAATCTTCTCTACCATTCAGGTCACCAAAACCCTTCAATCCTTTCTTTTTTTTCTTTCATAAATAGTAATCTTTCCCTTCTATGTACTTCTTATACAAAACTGTAGTTGGTGCTTGTTAATTAAAAAAGATAAACAATATGACTAAGTAATCAAGTACACATAAGATGTAGATTTAGGTGGTTCGATAAATCGACAAATAGTGCCTATGTCCAAGGATACACATCAGGTTTTACTATTCTCCAAAATTCAGAAAAAAGTGTTACAAAGAGCAGCCATCGGTTGTTGGAACAACTGCACCATCGGCTGTTTCAACAGTCGATATCCGCTACGTTTGTTCAAAAGTAAATTTGAAATTTCAAAAGTAGATCCTTGGCTGGTTCAAAAGTAAAAAGTAGACTCTTGGGTGGACACATGGCGAACATCGGCTGTTGGAACAACTGATGGTGTAGCTATCTTGGAACAGATGAAATGCTCTCGATAAAGACCCCACAGTTATGATTAAGCATAGCAAAAATTGAAATTACTATTATACCCTTCGGCCCCCAAAAATTTTGAGATTATCAGTACTTTATGAATTTCGCAGTGGCATCAGTCTCTATGTAACAATAGGGCTGTCACGGATCAAATTGGATCAGGGTAATTGTAAATTTGATTTGATTAAAAATCAGATGATAATTTTTCGGATCGTCAGGTCATAAATCTCCTAGTAAATCCAATTTTATATATAGTTACCAAATATTATACAAACATTTACATATGTATGTATATCTGTAATGTATATGTTATATATTTAATTATATATACAAAAATGGAAACTGATCGAACTCTTATCAAATTAAATCAACCTAGATCCGAATTTAGTGCCATGTGGCGCATTTGATTTGGGTCGGATTGGAAAGTTCACATGATATATATATATATTACTCACAAATTAGCCTAAAACTGCAGGCAAAGACTGATGATTCAAAAGATGCTAAGCTATCAGACATCTGCATTGGGACATCGGCCGCACCATATTATCTTCCACCATATTATTTTAACAACGACTATACATCAAAAGGGAAAATAGAATACAACCTCGTCGATGGAGGTGTCGCAGCTAATAATCCTCTGTAAGTAAATTATTCTCTCCTCCATTATATCATACATTATAATAATATTATTAAAAGTTTAGATGTGTGGTGTGCATCTTAGGCATGCCTGTAGATGCATGCCGTGCATGTTATAATCGATGCGGCAAATTTCACGCTTTAAACGATATGCTCTCTCGAACGGAAATCTGAGTATTTGCTTAGTTTGTTACACTACGACATTCTGTTTGTTTTAGACTTTACTAGCCGTACGTGAGATGAGTGTGGAGATGGAGCGAAGCAAGCAATCTCCTTTGGATCACAAAAAGCTTCTCATTCTCTCCCTTGGAACTGGATCACCAAAGAACGATGAGAAGTTGGAGGTTGGAAACCCAAATAGCTGGGGGATCTATCGTTGGCTCATGGGGTCTAGTGGCACCACTCCTTTAATAGATGTCCTGATGACTGCAATGGATGATATGGTTGACACATATATGAGCATGTTCTTACAAGACTCTAATTACAAAGAAAATTACCTAAGGATCCAGGTATATATCTATATACTTTCTCTCTCTAATAAATAAGATATAATTGTCATATATTTAATAAATTCGACGAGACAAATTAATTTTTGTGGAAAATAATAATGATAGGTTGACAACTTAGAGTCTACTGAAGCTGCAATGGATAACTCAGACCCGAAAATCCTTAGTAAGCTCAAGAAAATTGGGACCCAGGCCTTGCGAAACCCTGTTTGTAGGATGAACCCAGAAACTGGTTTGTGTGAAGAGGTTCCAAATGGAGTTACAAATGAAGAGGCTCTTAAAAGGTAACTAGGTTAATGGAGTTACAAATGAAGAGGCTCTTCAAAAGGTAACTAGGTTAAGGAAAAGGTAAAAGAAATTACTATTTTACCCTTCAACAGAGTCGATGTCTAGATAATCAGTACTTCCCTAATGTCTCACCGAATCAGTCTCTACATAACATGGTTTAAAGGATCGGACCGATCCTTATTGGGATTGGCCAGGACCGGTCCAATCTCAAGCCATAATACAACTATTGTATTGAGTGGCTTTGGATCAGACCGATCCAACCAATACCGATCTGGACCGGTCCAATGACTGGATCGGATCCAATGATTTTTTATTTTTAATTTATAAAATAAACGATCCAACAGGTATCGGCCTGAATGATTCGATACCAATTAGTATCGGCCTTGATCGGTCCAATACCGACCGGTATCTCTGTTCCGGTGACCGGTCCGCCCGATCCTTTTTTATTTTTAGGATGATCCAACTTTTGAATCGAATCTGGATCGGTCAAGAATGGTCCGATCCAAGATCGTGAGATTTAAAACCTTGCTACGTGACAATCCGTTGATGTTGTTTTGCAAGTTTGCGGAAAGATTGCGTAACATACGGAAACCTCGTCCCCTAGATAGTAGTTGGCGTGATGTTTTTATTGGTAATATAACATAGCATGTTTTGTGACTTTTTGAAGTCTCAAAACACTGTTCACCTTGATGTCGGGACACTGTTCACCCTGATCTCGAGATATTGTTCACCTTAATCTCAAAACACAGTTCACCTTGATCTCGGGACACTGTTCACCCTGATCTCGAGACACTGTTCATTACACAAACACTTCCTCCACCTACTCTACCTACTCTCTTACATGATTTGACCAAAAGGTGATATGACAGAAAGGAGGTCTGGTCAAGTGTTCTTCAAGCAAGACAGGACAAGGGAGGAGAGGATAAAAAGGGGACAGAGACACAATCAAAAGGGGGATTAGATTTCTTCAAAGGAGAAGACACAAAGAAGAGAGGAAGATGAGAGACTTCAGGTTAGGAAACCTTCTTCAACAAGGAGAAACACAGAGAACTTTTTTGCTTTCCTAACTCTCCTCTCTTATTTTTATTCCCTGTAATGTACATTGATTGTAAAGATCTCAACATTTGAATGAGAATAATGGTGCCCAAGGGGTAATCCGTGGATGTAGGCACTCTTGCTGAACCACGTAAACTACGTATATTTTCTTTTATGTTTGCTCTATGTTTGTTGGATTTGTCCAAACAAAGAAAAGGAGTCTCAGTGTATATTTTTGTAAATACATATAAATTAGGACAAAAATGGTCTGCATGGATTGGGTCTTGTTTGCACGGTATAGGCCGATGCTGTGTTGGGCTTGGATTACACGGCCAGTGACCATTACGGCACGACACCACCCAGTACCAAAAAAACAAGTTATCACGAGCCAAGGGCCAGAATGTCAAGGCCCAAGCATGCCATGGGTTGTATGTTGTGTTGGGCCTGGAATCCTAAAAGATAGGACGGCACGGCACAGTATGAAAACTAACTGTATGGACTTAGCCCGGTGCATTGTGCATTCTTAGTCTGGGTCCAATGACGTGTAAACACTTGTATAGTGTTGTTCCAACAATGAAAAAGAGAGCATTACAGATGATATGAGCTCTTGTTGAAAAATAATTTTATGGTCCAACTCGTTATTGCCATTCTTAGAGAGCATATCAATGACATGTATGCATGACAAGAGGATGCACGGACATGTCATGCAGCGAACAAATATTCCCTTCGGGTATTAAACTCTTTTTTCTCTTCTTGTGCTCCTATTTCTCTAACAGCATCAACTACATCATGCCAAGTACACATCCATAAAACCGATTCGTTGTCATGTACACAATTCGACTCGCAAAAAAACAAAAAATGGCAACATATCATCAGTTGTATTTTTTTTGAGAATGCTTCTACCAAGCTAAAGGATCAAGTTTTCATACCAAGGTGCATTTTAAAATTTGGCTTCATTAGTTACGCTTCTGTTACGATCCTATATCTATCTTAAGTGCTTAACCACATGAGTTTTTATAATTTTTGGACTTTAACAACAGTTAAGTAAACAATAAATGACAATTGTTGAACCATTTGATATAAATTGTTGTACCGATTTCTTACAGCTTAAGCTTTTAGAGTAAGTAGTTATTGTTGATCTCCAAAATAGTAAGTAAACAAGATTAATTAAAATCAATAAAAATGACAAGTGTCAACACCTGTGAAGCTTATCAACTTGGGTTGAAGTGGTTCGAATACCTGTCTTACACCGGCCTAAATCACAGGTGGGCCGTTTCGGTGTAAGATTTCCCTTAGCGCTTTGGAAAGTGCCAAAAGAAAAGGGGTCAATACCGAGATCAAGGAAATGATTCTAGGAACGTTCAGAGAGATCGAGATGCAGAGAGCTTTGATGACTTCTTGGAGAAGAAGACTCCTGAATATTGAAACCTTGGGTTAACTCCTCAAGTCTAAAAGTTGTCTTTACTCCTCAGTGGTAAAAGCTTTTATAACCAAAACCTTGGGTCAAAAGACTTAAAACCCTTCATCCGAGTGACGAGTGTCGTCCATCCCCAAGACTGCAAGGGACACTTGTCACAATATGAAGGACAGATGTGTTCAATCTGCAACTCAGTCAGTCCCCAAACATCATTCATGTGGATTTGTACTATCCACTTGGGTCAACGGGACTGTTTCTCTGAGCTTTCGTTCCTAAATGGTTTCTTGATTCCCCCCCATTTGTTTGGACTAAATCATGTAATCATTGAGAACCGTGCATTCATGTGGATTTGTACTATCCACTTGGGTCAACGGGACTGTTTCTCTGAGCTTTCGTTCCTAAATGGTTTCTTGATTCCCCCCCATTTGTTTGGACTAAATCATGTAATCATTGAGAACCGTGCATTCATGTGGATTTGTACTATCCACTTGGGTCAACGGGACTGTTTCTCTGAGCTTTCGTTCCTAAATGGTTTCTTG
>JAUPMG010000006.1:17548731-17568329 GCA_031762675.1 Pachysandra terminalis
CCACGCGCCCCTTGTGTTTGGACTAAATCATGTAATCATTGAGAACTGTGCATTCATGTGTATTTGTACTATCTATTTGGGTCAACGGGACTGTTTCTCTGAGCTTTCATTCTTAAATGGTTTCTTGATCCCCTCCCCCCCTTTTGTTTGGACTAAATCATGTAATCATTGAGAACCGTGGAGCGGGAACCCCGAGTTAAAATCGCAGAAATGTGCTAAACCTGTCATAAGGCGATTAACCACAAGAAAATGTTTGGAATGTCAACCCCGAGTTGAGGTCCTGTAAAAACACATGGTCTGCAACTGTGCAATCTTCCACAAAAGGTCTAGGGTGTGAATCCCGAGTGGGAATCACGTTAAAGTGCTAAGGTCTGTCAAGACGTGATTTCCCAGAGTGGAGCTCAAAAAGACTTATCAAATGTGTCAACTAGGCCTCCCGAGGCATCAGATTAAATAATAAAACCTGTCGTTGTCCCTCGAGATTACATCTTGCTATGATCAACAACTCTGGGTTTATCCGAACTCAAGCATAGATTTCCATTTGAGGCCCGGAATGCGGTGATGACTTTGCAACATTTAGGCGTTTGCCTCCACATAAGTCGCCTCTTTCCTGAGGCGACCTCTCACTTTGGTAGGTGTATGTGTACCTACTCATGAAAGGGACCAGTGATGGTTTCTGAGAACATCCATCTGTCTTCCCGAGTATTGGACACGCCTCGTCCGATCTCGGGGAGCCTTTCCCTTTGAGTGACCGCGTCTGGACACTCAGTGTCAGATGACGAATTCGCCCATCTCGAGGTGGGTTACGCCCACTCCTGACTGTTGAGGGAAGTCACCTCTTTTCGAATCATTTGAAGGTGATCAGCCTATTTGGACCCTTAAGGTGGTCTGTCTGATGACGAGTTATCCCATCTCGATGTGGGTTAGGCCCTATCTCGACTATTAAAGGGAGTCATCCTCATCCGATCATTTGAAAGTGATCAGCCTGTCCAGACCTCTTGAAGGTGGTCAACCTAATAACGAGTAGCCCATCTCGGGGTGGGTTATGCCCTATCTCAACTGTTAAAAGGGAGTCACCCTCATCCGGATCATTTGAAGGTGATAAACCTATCCGAACCCTTTAAAGGTGGTAAACTTGATGACGAGTTAACCCATCTCAGGGTGGGTTAGGCCCTCGATCGATGGTCTCGAGACCATTATCCTAGTTGCCCGGGGAAGAAGAAGTTTCTACCCCGGGTGAACGTCCCTTTCGTTTTGCAACACGGGCTTCGGGTAATTCCTCATGAGAAGGGGATTTCCAATCCTGGGAAAGGGTTGAACTTGCGTGGACCACAAGCCATATCACGTGGCATCCAGCTATTGGCCCATTTTGAATTTACAAAATATCGGGTCATCAATATCAAAGTTAGAGGTCAAGTGTTCGAATCTCGGTAATATGTATTTGTGTTTGCCTCGATGCCTTATGTTCTCCCATGAAAGTGTTGTTCCAGTGCAGAGCCCACACATGCGAGACCATTTGATATACATTGATGTTTCGTTCTCTAATAGCTTAAGATTTTTGAGTAAGTGGTTATTAACAGTATCAGAGTTGACATCACGTTTCGGGTACAAATCACGACAAGAGTTAATTGGAGCATAATCTCAAAAAATAGGAGAAAAAACAAGGATCCGTTATCAAAGTAATAGTCACATATGTCGACTAAGGAATATTACAATCTTATATGTTAAGTGCTTAACCAAATGAGTTTTGGGGACCATAGAAAACGCTTACTCACATAACAATACAATCACTTTCTCTTTTTTATTTTTTATTTTTTTTGGTTTCACACACGTATTATTTTGATTAGCTCGGTTTGATTCAGTTTTTAACTTTTCGAGATGACACTACCCCAGTGAACTTGGTACTTGTTTTCTAAAATAACAGGGATGATAGAACGTTTTCTCGTTATATCTCTTCATGATCTTATTAGTAGGTAAACTGTTTGTTCCGTTAAATTAATACTAAGATATCTAAAACGAAATCAAACAGATTTTATTTGATTCGATCGATTTTCAATTTTGACCAAACCAATTGATACCCCCAACAATTCAAACCAGCGTGAAAGGGCAAAACAAAAAAAAAAAAGTTACTTAAGTCGCTTATGCATTTATTCATGTCCGGTCCAAATGCCCAACAACTTTACCTTTATGTAACAGTCACTAACCATGTGGTTTTCCCTTTATGCACTCAAAATATCCGATGCATCCACTTCCTTTTTTTTTTTTTTGTCTAGCAATGTATCCACTTTACGTTTTCCCCTTGTGCACTCATTCACCCTATGATTACGTGGCGCCTCTGGCGACACACGATTTCATCTCGATCGAATTCCATTGGTAGAATGAATAAAGGCTGTAACATTGCATGTATATAAAAGGAAAAGTTAGTAAATGACTGATGAAAAGAAGAATTACTAAATGATTATGTTGGACTCGAATATGAACAAAGCAAACGAATATCCTTTCGATGAACAATCATATGAGGTTTCTTGTGAGCTAACTCACAGGAGATCCTCGTACGTTTTAAAATTTTAAGAAACTTAATGATCTTAAAATTAGTTTCGACTTTAATGAGGGATGAGGATCTTCTGTGTATTGGTACTCAGGAGATCCTCGTGTGATGTGAAATAACCTCGAGGGCAAATTATAATTTTGCTCTCACCTGAATTGCTTTATGGCTCAAAGTTTTTTCACATCATATGAGTAGAAGATCCTCACTCGTCCTAGGTGACCCATAAGTTGTAGCGCTTGTGGGCTCTCTATGGTTTACTCATTTCTTGAATTTTTAAAATTGTAGGTAACCCTTCTTAGTGGAGCCCACCTATGAACTGGTTTCGATCTTCTATAGCAGATCACAAGAGGTTTTCTGTGATCCGGATTATAGAAGATCCTCACTCCCTTTTTAGTGGGGTCGGGATCCTCTGTGAGGTAAATCCTTGCGGTCGCCCTGTGGTGTAGAGATAGCCCCGAAGGGGCAGGGCCCACCAAGACAGCACCCGAGGGGCAAAATGGTATTTTTGCTTCTCGAGGCTGTCTCTACACTACATAGGACCGCAAGGATTTACCTCACAGAGGATCCCGTCCTTTTCAGTGGGGCTGCTTGGGACAGGTTTCAAAAAGGTTCATACGAGGTTCACACAACCCAAGTTCACAGTCCTCCCGCTTGCCATCCCAAACATTAGCCTATAAATATGGGGGCCGGGATCGGTGCTTCTAACTCACACAAATCCGTATATCCTCTCAATGTAGTACAGGTACGTGCATTAAAGCTGCATGCAGTAATGCTTAGTTTTCCTTACTTCTATTTGCTTAAAATGGTAATAATTAGATAGATAATAAGTTTGATCAACTCCTGCACTTACTGTTGCAACTAATAGAAAACCTGCGGAATCAAGTAATCATGGAAGCTGAATCCACCACCCGTGATATGATCACAATCCTAAGCATCGACGGTGGTGGAGTGAGAGGCATCATCCCCACCACCATCCTTGCTTCCCTCGAAAAATATCTTCAGGTATATATAGCTATATATATATATATATACATAAGACTGCTTTTCGTTATTAATTATTCTGCCAATTAAAAAAGCAGGAGAAGGATGGGCCTGAAGCAAGGATTGCAGATTACTTTGACTTGATCGCGGGGACAAGCACAGGAGGCCTTGTAACGGCAATGCTCACCACTCCAAATGAAAACAATCGACCCATTTTCGATGCCGAGAAGATCGTTGAATTCTACCTTGAAAAAAGCCAACATATCTTCCCTCAAGTTGAACCACAAAAACAAGCAGCAGAGGCCATTAAGGAGATGTTGAAACATGAAAGGAAGGATCACCGTTAATCCTTTTACTTAATTAATTAATATTCTCTATTACATACGTATGTACAGCGTACATGCCGAGTGCAAAATTTTGGAAGATCGGCTGGAGCCTGTTTATATGCACGCCACATATCCAACTGTTTCTCACATCATCACTAAAAGATAAAATAATCTAAATGTATTGCGTGTATATGTGCACACTCCAACTGATCGATCTTCCAACAGTTTTACTCCAGACGAAATACTCTCCTATATGCATCCATTTGATGATTAAAACTGAAAACAGTTTCTGAATTTATTTACAACTCGGAGGGTGTTATGAATGATGTGGGGAGGTTTTTATTGGAAAAGATTGTCGTGCCGACATTTGTAACGCTGTCTAACTTATTAATCTGGGTTTATTGGGAAGTGCTTCAGCCCAAATATGATGGCATTGAACTACGCAATATAATCCGAAAGATCACGGGCGATCGATGTTTGAGTGAAACACTCACAAATGTGCTCATCCCTGCTTTTATGTCAAATACCTCCAACCAACAATCTTCTCCAGCCTAAAGGTCGCCAAAAACCTTTAAATCTATTTTGTTTTTTTTTAAACGAGTCGATGTGGTAAAGGGCTAAATCTTAATTAAATATAGACTCTTATTAATGTTTTATGGCAAATCAAACCGTTCAAAAACTAGGCAAATTTGGATGAAAAATATCAGATTAACATCTATTAAGTATACTCGCAAATTAATTAAAGTAAAAAAAAATAAAAAAAATGCAGGCAAAGGTCGATGATTCAATGGATGCTAAGCTCTCAGATATCTGCATTGGCACATCCGCGGCACCAACCTATTTCATGCCACATAAATTTAGCAACAATACATCAAGTGGAAAAAAAGAATACAACCTTGTTGATGGTGGTGTCGCAGCGAATAATCCTGTAAGTAAATTAATCTCGATCGATCTCTTCCATTGTATCACATGATCATCTTATTGTTATGTGGAGACTTATGCCATTGAGGCATTCAGGAAGTACTAATGATCCATTCACTTACTGTTACGATTAGTGACTGCTCTTTATAACATTTTTTTTTCTGAGGCTTGAAGAATAATAGAAGTGGTGTATCCGTGGATGTATTTGTCGAACCACGTAAATCTGTCTTATGAATGCTTGATTTCTTCTTCATCTTGTTTTTTTCTCTTGATGATCTGTAGACACTGCTAGCCGTACGGGAGGTAATAGCCGAGATGGAGCGAAAGAAGAAATCTCCTTGGCATTTCAAAAAGCTTCTCGTTCTGTCCCTTGGAACTGGATCAGCAAAGGAAGACGCCAAGTTTGAGGTTACAGACAACCCAGCGGAGTGGGGGATCCTTGGTTGGTTCTGGAAGCCTTATAAAGATTATAAAACCATGCCTTTAATAGATGTTTTTATGACTGCAATGGATGGTATGGTTGACGAATATATGAGTCTGCTCTTAAAAGACTCCACTTACAAAGATAACTACCTAAGGATACAGGTATATTATACCTTCTATATATTCTTATACCATTATCTCTCTCTCTTGCAGTGTTAAAAAACTCCACTTACAAAGATAACTACCTAAGGATACAGGTATATTATACCTTCTATATATTCTTATACCATTATCTCTCTCTCTCTTGCAGTGTTAAAAAACTCCAGAGTAATTTGGAAAATTCGGTCGAGTTATTCGGATAGGTTACTTTGACGGTTAACTCACCTTAAAATTGGGGTGCGTTTAACTAACTGGTCACCAGAAAACTCAGTCGAGTAACTCGCAAAACTCAAACGAGTTTTTTGTTAATTCAACCAATAAATCGGTTTTAGACTAAATTATCCTTTTACTCTTCTCTAATTTCCAAACCTAACCCTTACCTATATAAACTTTTTTCTTCAAGAACCTAAATCCCAATCGTGTTTCAATACATCCAAGACTTTGAGGCTTAATAGTATAACTGATTTTTAAGATTTATTTGAAACTTTAACAATAATATTATAATAATTTCTTTATTTCATAGATATGGGTTATTCATAATGATAAATTAATATTATTTATAATAAACTATTAACAAAAATATTTTCAATTTTGTGTTTAGCATTTCTATAAAATTTCTCATATTTTTATATGTTTTTAAAATAGATTCCAGAATTACTAGGCCTATAAGAGTTTTTAAACACTGCTCTCTTGAGATCTTTCTCTCTCACTGTCATAAATTTATCATACGAAAATTAATATATAATGACAGGTTGACGATTTAAAGTATACTGAAGCTTCAACGGATAACTCCAAACGGAAAAACCTTGAAAATCTCCACAAGAGGGCGAAGGAGGCCTTGAGAAACACTGTTCGCAGGGTGAACCCACAATCTGGTTTGCCCGAAAAGGTTACAAAAGGAGACACAAATGGAAAAGCTCTTAGAGAGTAAGTATAATTTGTTCAAGAAGTTGTTCGATCTTCTCTCTTGTGGGTTTTGGTATAAAATTAATTAGTGGTAGTCTTGTTTTCCCATCATGTTGATGTTGTTTTGCAGGTTTGCGGAAAAATTATCAAAGACAAGGAAACTTCGTCGGATAGTTGTGACGTGATGATGTGGGAAAGAAAACATGCCTAGTTCCTTAAGAGGTTGTTGTCTACAGTACTATAAGCCTCTTTTAGCTAAGTTTTCTTGATTCCACCTTTGTATGATTGCTGCTCGTGTGATGGTTGAAACAACGTATTTTACTTGGATTGGATTTTAGATGGTTTGTAATTTCTATGGTGTGTGTTTGTATGTTTGGGCTTGAAGATTTCATATTGGCATTTGAATGCAATGGACTTGTGCTTGTTTTCTACCTAATACATGGATTGTGGTTTGCTTTTGTTTTGCACCTAATATATATGGTTTGGTCTCTCTCCCTTGGACGTGTATGTCCTGAGAACTTGGGCTGTGTGAACCTTGTGTGAATCTCACATGAGGTTGATACTTGTCTCTAAGTGGATCCTTCTAAGAAGGGCGACTTACATTTCTAAAACTCTTACAAATCTAGTGAACCTAAAACTGACTTCTACATTAACATTAACTGGTAATGGTCACCTTTTCACTAAAATTGTCTTCTACCTTAAAAACGATAATGACCACCTTTTCTTGTTGGCCCGCCTTGGACAAGCGTTAAACTCCTGTGAGGTTCACACGAGAGTTCACACAGCCCGAGTTTACAGAAGACCTTCATCCTTGTGTGTTAGCGTCATAAACAAGCCACTTCAAACCAAACTCAGCCCAACTCCGCTAGAGCTAGTAAACCTTGAGCGCTAGAGTTAGTAAACCTTTTGAGCAAGACACAGGCTCGATTCATAAAAACACCTCCATTTGGTTAAATACATTAATGTTATAATTTTGACCTTTTTTTTCTTTTTGCTAAATAAATAATAATGTAATCAATTAAGTGAACAAATTAATCTAAACCATCCACCTTATAAGGAACCTAGACTCCGAACAATATTTCAACCCTCACAAGTACTTGGACAATATATTCATTCACAATCATATCCTAGATTCTTACACTCCCCAGCAAACCTAAAATTGAACTGGTAAAGAATTAGACATCAACATGGGCTGCAAGAGACATGGCAAGAATTAGGCACCCACAATATCAACAAGACAATGAAATACCGAGTTCCCAGGAATTTTGCCAGAACTCGCCAATGTGGGGAGTCATGAAAGGCATGAACAGCTTCAATAACTTTTAGTTTCCACCACTTTTTCAGACTATAGATCAAAGCTACTACTAGCTTTTCAGCAGGGCCCAACAAGAGTGTTGGCCGACCGGGATTGCACGTCCTGTTAATGCAATATAAAAGAACAAGTTAATTAAAACGCTGAGTTAATAGACGAATGGGAGTAAGAATAGATTCCGAAAACTGAATTTCCAGCACTGGCCGAGCAATGAAGGACTATTAATGATCCCAACGTCTAGGTTGGGCACTTTTACCTCTTAAGATCATCCATCAGAAGCCTTTAACTTTCGAGCCCTCTTAGACTGAGGTGGTGATGGTGGTCCATCTGAAAATCTTCCAGGTGCCTTAAAAAACCAGACAACATTTCATAAGATCCAGAGATTGGAGATCTGGGAAAGGGAATAAGAAGCTGGGGACAGATTAGTTATGTACCTTCCGTTTCTGATCCCGTTTGCCGACTCTTTCTCCTGAAATTACCAATTGGATTTGGGAATGTTACCATAACTATATAAATTCATATAAAGACCATAAGCAAAGATCCATAATGAATTATTAAGTCACCTCCGAAACTAATAGAGTCGGGATTGAATGTCCGATCTTGATCCCCACCACGGTGAATACGCTGAATAAAATTTCAGAACAAGCCTTCAGATACATATATAGTGGTGTGCTTAAAGCCGAAAGAAATAGAAGGCATTCTTACTAACCTTAGGAGTGCCCAATGATTCTGTGTATGAACCATCACGCTGAGATGATCCTTCTGCCTCCTTATATTGTAACTGAGCATCAAACACAATGTTGAGGAAATCAAGAAAAAAAATCAATCACATCGAAAGTAATGCATCAGATATCTTAACCAGATTCTTTTAGTTCAGCAAGCCATCAAGTGAATGGCCATGCCATCCATACCCAACTAACATTAATTGATTTCCAAGTGACAATCCAAACCCAGAAAATGAAAGGGTCACAGTGAGTTTGAAAAGAAGAAAAGGATTATCAAGCAAAGACACATGCGTGAGTTTTTAAGATGTTCTTTAAAATGCTACATCAATTTATCACCGTAAAAAACTCCTACCATCAAAATTCACGTAAATGAAGACGCTAGGTAAACTACATTAAGGTTCATTGGTAATGCATTAGGGGTTTTAATACCAACAACCACAATAGTGCCTTATCCCAATGTTTAGACGAAATATTAACAACATGAACACCATGTTTCACCTATAGAATAGTATATAATTTCAAATAGGGCTAAATGGATACTGAAATATAGCACAGCCCATTTGGTAACTTGGAAAATTATAACATGATCAGATAACATATAAACAAAAGTAGTTGATGAGTATTAGAAAAGCGATACCTGCTTCTGGAGATTCAGTAGAGTCAGTATTTCTTTACGTAATTCAAGATGCTGTGCACAAACGGCTTTTGTTGGAACCCTTGGCTTTAAATTAACCTGTAAATTGAAAGACAGACATTTATGGAGGTAACTTAGACTCAAAAATTAGATTAATGGGAAAAGTTTTTGCTTACAAAAGAAAAAACTTAACCTTTTAGCAACTTACTATAAATTTGATTGTGAAGGTAGATGTATACAAATTAGCTAAAAGGTTAATTAATTTTCTGTGAAACGAAAAAAAAATGTATCTAATTATGAACATACTCTATGCATGAGAACATGAAACAACAAGAGAGGAATATCTGTAATTTTATAACAGTTCAAGGAGCAAAAGAAACAAACCCCAAGATCTTGTAAAGTCTGATCGACCCGCTTGATAGTCCGAAGCCCGGCAGATGCACTTGCAGCTTGCACCATTTGGTCAAGCACATTTGTTCTCAAATATACTCGAAGCTGAAATTTTTTTTACCATCAGGCAGACATATTCTCAAACATACAAATCTGAATTTTTTAACATTTAGGAAAACCTCTAGGACAGTGATGCGGACCAAACCGAAAAGATAAGGCGTTTTATTAAGAGCAAACACATATCTCAGAACAAACCTTAACAGGGAGGAACCAGCAACTTCACCATTTTTTGTTAAACAAGTAACAACAAAAGAACACAACACAGAAACTGGCACGAGGAAAAAAATCACTGGGTATTGGGTAATGGGAGGCCATATTTGAAAACTCAATCAACTCTCTTACCATGCGAAGCGCCGCTGGGATAGAGGCACTATCTGCCATTAATGTTGAAAGTGAAACAGTAGCAGCTTGGTTGGAAGGTGTTACCGGTTCAACAGGAACAATAGGCCTTTCAGTGTTTTCTGGAACAGCATTTGATGGCACAGGTAACTCTGCTTCTTCAGCATCCTAAAACATCAGAAAATTAATTTAAGTTAATTAAATCAAGTAACCTGCAGAAAACAATGAAATATCTATGCTATTTGCATGATTATATGAAGTTAACATGTAAATAATATCATGATTAGATTTTATTTTATTTGCATGATTATATGAGGCTAACATGTAAATAATATCATGATTTAGAGTTTATTTATTTGCATGAGGTTAACATATAAATAATAGCATAAATTAGATTATTTTATTTACATGATTATATGAGGTTAACATGTAAATAATAGAATAATTTAATTTTTTATTTACATGATTATATAAGGTTAGGATTTAGGGTTTAGGGTTATTGCCATGGTTATTGTCATAAGATGGTTTGAAACATCTGACAGCAAAAATTTCATCCTTCATTTAATTTAGAAGGCAGCCCAATAAATAATAAAAACTGTCAAAACAAAGATTCATGACAAAGGGAAAAGGTGGGTAAAATGAGAACCTTTTCCAATAGTAAAAGTGGAAGAGAAAGGAACCATAACCATGGCATCGAAAGTAAGCTATGTGAAATATAACCTAATATTAACATGCAATTCCTCTTATGACTTTATGAACGTAAATGCCACCAAATTAACTAAAGGAGGAGACATGAATATCAAATTCAATACGTACTTTAGCAAGCATGCGTGCTTCAGTTATTCGCTTGGCTTCAGCAAGAACCTGACAGAATGAATACAAAGCAAGTGATATAAAAATTTACTCCAATCCAAACCCGAATGTAACTTGTGCCTACGTAAGAGGTATCATAAGCAATTTGGATTTTAAAATGTCCACAATAAAACCCCAGTAAATCAAAAAATATGGAACAAAAAAACAAAAACAAAAAACCAACAACAATTTATACCTCAGCATCCTTGCGCTCTTGCTGCTTAGTTTGAGAAAGAACCATGGACAATGCACGCTTGCGCTCAATCTCTTGTGTAACATTGTAGGGTTCCTGCATAAAGGAGAAAAGCTAAGAACTATAATCCGCAATACTAGACCTCTTATTCATGTAGCTTAACATGATAGGATCTAAGAAAATAGTCATACGGAAAAGAGATAATAAGGTAAAATTTCGAAAAGACAACCAGAAAGTTGTCATACCTTAATAAGAGGGTGCTCAGAAACATCACTAGTAGACAGCCCTCTTGCAACCACAATAGCTCGAGATACTGTAAAGTGTAAACGAATATGATTAATAACGAAAACATGATCAACTTTGTAAACTGGATCTTTCACCATAGAACAACCATTATATCACACAACCAAAAGAAAATCCTGACCACTCCATTTAGTTTCCAAGGAAGTTGTGTAGGAAAGAAATAAACAGGAAACTCAACGAAAAGAAAGTCAAGGAAAAAGGGACTGTTTGTAGTCTACTGTTAAGTTTCATGGGAAAAGTTTGCCAGGAAATGACGCAAATAGAGAGAACATAGTCTAAAAAAGAATATAAAGTACGAAGAATTTCCATTATGTAATTTGCCATCATTTCCCTGTGTTTTTACAGGAAACAAATTGGGGGAACATGATGGAAAAGAGCTTCTTCTTTTCCTGCACAATCCGACAGGACCCACTACTCTCTCACAATCCATAGTTCGCAATACCCAAAAAAATACGCAGGAAAGTTGAGTTTCCTTCATATTCTGACATCTTCCTGCTAACCAATGCAAGACTAGAAGATCAACTTCTAAGAAATGTAACCTATAAACATAGTAGAAAATGATGGACTGAAACATTAAACCTATACTGTAATATTTACCTACACGTGACAGCAAAGAGAGGAACTCTACGATAAATAACGAAAGAGATAACCAAGCGGGAAATGGACATACCAGTATAATAACGGTTCTTTAATTCTTCCACAGTTCGAGATGACGGAAACCTGTCAGCTATCATGATGAACCGGAGATCAAATCGTTCACACAAGTCAAACAATTGATCTGTCTCTTCTTTTGTCCACATCTGAACAAAGACAAAAGACAAACTTCATTAAATTCAGTCCATGACACCATGCCACCAAAAGGTACACTATATTCAGTAGTCTTCATCGTTATTTAGCTACACACAAATTTGAAGTGCTGACCCAAGTCATAATAATGAAAACTGAAACGATTCACTCAAAAGTCCACTTCTCCCTTCCTGCTCTAAGCTCTCTTTAGTTTTTCCCTCAGTCAATATACTTTAATTTAGGATTTTTGAGTTATTTCTTTTCCCACTCCTCTTAATAGAACCTTATAATATAATAGATTAATTAATGCATCTTTTTTTCAATTATTGAGATAACACTTTATTCAATATAACACTAATTTGATCATATAAAATAACAAAGTAAGTTTCCAATATAAGTTTAATAAATAATATAACATAAGTTAATTTAATATAAATATAAAACAACTGCCTTAAAGACACCTAAATCATTACCGCCTAGGTAATCACCTGGTTACCACTAAACGGCCACCAAAGCAACAGCGCCTGCCATTGCATCATTTAAGTCACTATCGTGTTTGATAAAGCTAAGCAGTTGCCTAGCCGTTGCTTAGGCAACACTTTGACTACACATTCCAGGGTTTGGGAATTGGTTATAAAAGTGAGGAAGAATGTAAAAAATTTGTTAAAGGGATTAGAGATAAGATATAGAAACAAAATCAAGTAAAATAACCATATAATCAAAATACATAAATGAACTTACTCGAGCAACATGGAAGTGAGACAAACCACCATGGAAGTAGAACAAATTACCAAGGATAAGTGAACAACCCACCCCGGGTTGCTCAGTTGGTAAGGGTGAATAGGGGATTGTGTGGGTTAGGCGCACGGTCTCAAGTTCGATTCCCCAGCTGAGCAGGTTCGGATTTAAGTGGGAGGTCGTGGCGGTGGGTTGCTACGCAAGCCTCCTACTTGGGATTAGTCGGGCCTAAGGCCCGGACACCCAAGTTATCAAAAAAAAAAAAAAAGGATAAGTGAACACATCACAATGAATATCTCCATAAGGAGAATTAATTTCTTTATTCTTCAAAAGATCACTGTTTATTGCACTCGTATTCAGGACTTTACATATGATTATTTCTCAACCCTAAAATCTCAGGAGTGCTAACCCAATATATATAAAAACAACCAAAATATCTACCAACTTAAGAATTGTAAACCAGCTAAAATTTCAATTTTAAATTCCTTAAATAAATGTAATTAAAATAAATTCCTAATTCAAATATCAGAAAATATACTCTTAATATAAAATCTCTCCAAATTGCTCTGGCTTAAAAAGATTACCTGATATTAAACTAAAAATGTTTTTAGTTTTAATCTGTATACCATGTAACTAAGGAACATCATTTTAGAATGCTCTCACATCATCTTACCTCAATCTACATGTGTTAGTTCCATTTACATTTTTGTCCCCTCAATTTCAGGGAAGTCAAGAGCAATAATTCAGGCAAAGAATATGAAACCAGGCTAACAAGATAAAATTCAGAACATATTCATGAATTTAATTATATTAAAATTAATTTCTGCATCATTTCCTTTCCGATGCATAAATAAATAAAAATTTTAAATATTCATTACCATCACAAGTGCTTTGGAAAATAATTGAAGTTTGTACCTACAGGGTCAATCAAATGCTTTTCATACTCCTCATCTGTATATTTAGCAACATCGACGGACTGCACCAAATTAATTAAGATATTTAATGGAGAGATAAAAATAAACAAAAGGGGCTCAGGAAGGAGAAAGAACAAAATTAAGTGATGTAAAATAAAATCAAAGAGATCACACTATAATGTTGCACATACTGAAATAAGAAAGAGAATGCCTACACCTTGTTATACTTGGCAAAAGAATAGTCACCCATTGGTGGAACACCATTTACAACTCGGACCTGCAAAATGAAACAATGAATGGAACTACACCACAATGGTCTCATTGAATCAACGAAATTGAGCATCAATATGTTATTTTTCTTCTTTTTTGATCAGTCAATAATAGTGTCTCGCCATCATTGATAATTGCATAAAGGAAGTGAACTTACCCAATGGTAAAGCTGCAAATTGTCTGTTCGAGCAGAATTTGTAAATGGGAGCCATTGCCAGGTGATCTGCAAGACTTTCTCAATCACTGTTAGAACAGAAATGTATACTGTATACACACACACACACAAAAATTGCTAGAAGCCTATAACAGAATATTTAACCAATTTAAGGACTTCAGAACGGTAGAAATATTGCAACAAACAAAAACAATATAGAAAATAAAAACTGAAACATTAAAAAGTTCAAGACACTATAACATAGGGGTGCAACTCGGTTCGGTTTAAACCGAAACCGAACCGACTTTGGTTCAGTTTGGATTGGGATTGCATACATATGGTTTAGAAAAATCCAAACCAAATTAGTTTGGTTCGGTTTTGGGTCAAGCCCTAGGTTAAACCAAACCAAACCGAATTCAATTTATTCTATATGCCCGGTCCCCGCGCAAGGGCCTGCCGCGCAACAGCGCCCCGCACATGGGCGTACAGGATGCCGCGAGCACCCTAACATTGTGTATATAGTAAATAGTACCACATCGGGGATGAAATAATCCTCCAACCGATGCACTATAACTAGAAGTTTTGCAGCTTGCCTTTGAGGTAAGTTGCTCATTGGTGTTCTTATGGCCTAAGAAGGTAGACCGGACCGATTCTACCATTGGTTTGATTTGTTTAAAAATTATAATTTTAGTTTTATTATTTTTAAAATAATAATAAATAATAAGTATAGGTGGGCTTGGGCTTAGCAAGTAAAAGCATGGACCGGCTTGGGCAAATATTTAAAGCCTGAAGCTCAGGCTGGGCTCGGTCCAACATAAGTACAATTATATTTAAGCAGTGGCTGAGCCCGTTGCCACCCCTTGAAACCTTTGTTTGTTCTCCTCCAAACCAAACCAAACCGAAACGGCAATTTGGTTTGGTTCGGTTTGGGTTTCGGTTATTTAAATTAATTCAGTTTGGTTATGGGTTTTCCAATTTGGTTTGGTTCAGTTTTGGGTTGGTGTTATTACATTTTGATTTGGTCTTGGGTTGAGGTCAACCCGAATCAAACCGAACCGAGTTGCACCCCTACTGTAACATAGTGGCATGAAGACATGAAAGGAACAATGAGATTACAAATGATCACATTTTCATCAACGAAGATTGCATATCTAGCAAGCCCCTCATATGACATCTATTACAAAAAAATGAAGAAGAAAGGGGAGTCCAAGAAAAAACAAAGATATAAGCAACGGGAACAACATGATCGAGAAAAAACCAAATAATAAACAAGGAACAAGTAGCATGGACTAAACTGGCATGTTATCCCAATACACACCCCCCATAGCTATTTGTTGCTCTCTTCAGTAAAAGATACTCTTTACTATTTGTTCATCTGGGGGGACCCAAGAGAACGAGATATTTGCATAATAGCTAGATCTTGAATAACCTTGAAAATGTTTTAATAGCTCATAGGCCTGCAAATTTCCATTTCCCCAATCCACTGCCACTAGAGATAAATTTCCTTCAACAATCATGCTGAACTAAAAAAGAAAACCTATGCAAGTCTCGACCTTTTAGGAGGACTAAAAAATCAACCTTACTAAAGTATCCTCCCACAAGGTCCCAGAAAAAAAAAAACGAAAATAAAACCCATCATGGTCTCCAGAAAAGCATTTAATTCATGACCCCCAGGTTTCCAAGGCAAAAAAAATCAAATTTCAGCTCTATGCTACCTAAATTGAGACTCAGAATTCCATTTGGGGACTAATGAAAAGAAACAAAACCCTCAATAAATCATTGAGAGAGCAATCTGAGAAGCCTTTTCATGTGGAGCCCAACAGAACAAAATTCTACTTCTATCGAAATGTTCTTTGGATGTGAAGACCAAAGAGAACAAGTAATTGACATATCAGTAATATGAACAGGGTTTTTTTTCCTCCTAATCATAAAATTCCATAATAGACATCCGCCATGCCTTTTCAAAGGATGCTACCTTTCTTCACACCAAAACCAGGAACCAATATCTTAGAAGACCACAACTACTCACGAGGAAGCACCCAAGAAATGCAATCAATAGCAGTAAACTGATTCCAAAAGATCTTTTTTTTTTATGGATAATGAAGACAATATAAATAAAGAGAAAGGAACATACATAGCTATTAGGCCACAAAGAAGTGGACAAACAGCCACAGGAAGAACATCAAAAAGACAAAAACAAAACAAAAACAAAAAAATAAATAAAACAAAAAGAAAAAGAAAAAAAAGAAAAAAAGAAAAAGCCTCAAAGGAGGACGATCTATGTTGCCTCAACCGGGCACAACTCTACTAAAGAAGGATTTTGTGCCAATTCCTTCTCTAGCCAAACGGTCCACCAACCCATTGGCACTTTTGAGGACATGTGGAAAGACAATATATAAACCCTCCCTAAGAGAGAGTGCCAGCAAAAAGGAGTGAGATAGTCTCCACGAATTACAACTCCTCTCCCTCATCCAAGAAATGACCACAGCTGAATCCCCCACCACCACCAGATTCCGAAACCCCTGACTCCTTGCCTCCTTCAAGCCCGTGACCAAAGCAAGTAGCTCTGCCCTCATCGAGTTTTGCCTCCCCAATTGACCCAAAAAACCCATGTAGAACACACCCTTTATGATCCCTGAAAACTCCCCCAACCCTAGAAGGAACCGGGTTCCCCAAAGAAGATCTGTCAAAATTCAGCTTGATTGACCCCACATAAGGAGGAGACCGCCTCGCCCAAATTTGGGGAGAGGAAGTACGGAGTAACACCACCAACCCCAATCTCTAATCACGGATGAAACTAAGAGTCCTCTAAATTCCACCTTGGATATCACCAGTGATATAGCTGAAATAGAGGCACTCTCAATAATCGACTAAGCGCCATGCCATCTGTCCTCGAAAATTCTATTATTCCTTTCCCCCAGATGGCCCATAAAACCGCAAAACATAGGGCCATGTATAAAATCCTTCCACATTTGCCCAACCAAGGGAACCTCCATTGTCCCAAAAGAGACTGAGCATCAAAAGGCAGTACAAAAGACACATTCATCGTTCCAATAACTGTAGACCATATCTCCTTGGCAACACCACACTGAATAAAAAACTGATTCCAATAGATCTTGCTACCTAACGGAATTGTGATTGATGAAAGTATGCTCCACTTGACAACGAAAACTTTTACCATTCAAACTATCCGTTAAAGTTCATGTGCCGCTAAACTTATAAACTGCTGGCTACTACGTCGTTGGAATCTCCAAACTTTTCTGAGAGATTAAAATTTTACGTTAATAATAAAAATGAGCAATTGAAGAACCCCACGGCAATGTCGGTCAAAAAGTGATTAAACCAATTCAAGATTTCAAGTTTCAATAGTACGGTTTACCAATGTAACAAAAGCTAATCATATTCTTATAATTAGAATATTTCTAGCAAAATATAGTAAACAACACGTAGAACTCATTCTGTTATGAATCCCTTCAAACACTTAATTTCAGTGATTCATAAACCCTAATTTCGAAATTCGAAATAAAAGTTGCATTTTCAGTTTCAAAACCTTAACAATACATGGAAAAAAACCTAACCTTTTCGTTGTCAGGTTGAGATCGTCGTTTCAAGTGAGAGACATCGATCGAAGGCATGAGAGGCGCCAAGCCACCTGTAAGCGCGTAAACCTATACTTCCAAAAATCAAATAAGATAAAGCAAATAATATTAAAGGAAAACAATAGCCAAAAGATGAGAGGGGGGGGAGGTAATATACCTCTCGAGATATACCATCTGGTTTTCTCTGAGAATCCTTCTGTGGTCTAGGTTTCTTATCCTGCGTTGCAGGAAATGAGGTTTTGGGCAAGCCGAGAATGTCCTTCGCATCCATGCTAACGTTAAATCAGAGCTTCCTTTCAACTTAAAGCATGTGTATGCAGATTAGAATCCAAGGTTTTCCCAACGGATTCGCGAACATGTAGATCGATAATAAGGTTTCTACTCCAAGTTGGAATCGAAACATAAATATCAAATCTGTTTTCCTCGTCAACTCTGAAACTGGAGATATATTGAAGAAAATGATTTCAATAGATCAAAAGAAGCGGGCAGACCAGCCAATGCACGAATCTTCTTACAGGCCAGTTTTTCTTTATGGGCTAACCACTGGTCAAACTGAAACATATATCATGCATTCCGGTTACCATCCATAATAGGTCGGATAGTGATCTGCCAAAATAAATCAGTTATTTAATTTTTGATGGTGGTGATTCTAATTAAATTAAAAACCGAACGTTACGTAAGCTTGCGATAAAATTGGGCGGATTGTAAAATTGCTTAGAGGTTTGATGGTTCAATGAACACGTCGATTGGTTTGTATGATTTCTATTTAGTCAAATGGTTTAGAATCTGATTGTATTTGGATTGGGTAAATCACGACTGTGATCTACCCCGAGTTGGGTCGACCCTGGGTCAACCCTAGGTCGATTGGGTTGATATGGAGTCAACACCATCCATTGGATTAGAGGTGTGAATGGGGTCACTTATTTTTAACAATTAAGCTCAAAATAGACCCAAAAATCAAATTCAAATAATGGTCTAACCAGGATTGGTAGGGAGGTTTAGTTAAGAGAGTGAGAAGGTGTTAGGCACCCAGTCTCTTCAAATTCAACTGGTTACCTGGTCTAAGTTTATTTGGCCAAATTGGAAAAATCTTTAAACCTAATGCACAAAATAATTAAAAGAAAAATCTAAAATAACCCTAAAGGTTTGATTTCCAAAAAAACCTAAGATCTAGAAAATTTCCTGAAATCTTAAGAAACTCTATAAATGCAAAAGCCCCAACCAAAAAATATCACCATCATAAGACAAATCCTAAAACCTGAAATTACACTATAAGGTCTAGAAACTCTAAAAATAAAAGTTACTGTATGGTCAACAAGCTTAAAATTGCCAAGAGAAAGGCTGAATGTGTTTTTAAATGTTAAGGCGTGAGGTGAGGGGTTAGATCTGGTTATGAGGCGAGGCGTAAGCCTCGAGGTGTGAGGCGTAAGCCTCATGAGTATGTATATTTTTAATTATAAAATAATTTATTAAATATAAAATAAATCATAATACTCATTATATAAATATAAAAAAAATGTAGAAAAATAAAAAAAAGGTATACAAAAAGGTACAAAAATAAAAAAATAAATGAAATTAAAAAACACTACAATAATTCAAAAAACAAAATACTTATACTCCAATTCCACTAGTTCATCCATCATCAAGTAAAAGAAAAACAAGTCATATGCATTACATCATTATCACCAATCACCAACAACAAAAAACAAAGCAACTTTGAAGAGAGAGAGAGAGAGAGAGAGAGAGAGTGAGAGAGAGAGAGAGAGAGAGAGAGAGAGAGAGAGAGAGAGAGATGGTCTTTGCAGCTCATTCATTTGACTGGCTTTCTTGTTACTTACGCTTATGATTTGACCTGACCGGCTTTCCTACTCGAGGAGATCCTTTTGAACAATCTGATAGGATGATTCCTTCCCATCGCTCGCTTCCTTGCTTGCTGCACTCGTCTAGGCTGGCTTCTTTGCTCGACTCTAAAGGCACCAGCTTGAAGAGAGAGAGAGAGAGAGAGAGAGAGAGAGAGAGAGAGAGAGAGAGAGAGAGAGAGAGAGAGTCCTGTAGTCTGATGTAG
>JAUPMG010000006.1:17568429-17605755 GCA_031762675.1 Pachysandra terminalis
TTATTTTATTTATACTCTTATCCTAATGATATTGGGATAATGTCATTTCATTTTTTTTTATATAATATTAAGGTAATCTTTACAAGACAAGTTTAAAATAAAAGATAAGTTCAAGATTTTAATTAGTTAATAATTTTTTATATAATTAACAATCTAAAGAACTTTATTAAAAATACAACAACTAGCTTGTGATACCTAGGCTACCATGTGTTAATTTTTAATTATTTATAGATAAAACATGTTAATACATTTTTAAAATTTAAAATTATGAAATTAATTTGACTTTAAATTTATATATAATAATGCCCTTTAGGGAGATCTAATATAATTTTTTATATAATTAAAATGGATGATAAATAAATTTAAATAAAAGATAAGATAATATAATAAATTTTATTATGTTTCATATTTTTTTAATATAAAAATTACTAAGAATATAATAATTTAACTATTATATATTTCTAAAGATCATATTTTATAAAAAAAATCATATTTTCTTTGTATTATAATTTTAGTTATAAGATATATTATAAGATCAACCTTCACGTGCAACGCATGTGCTCTTTTGCTAGTATATATAAAAGAGAATAGAAGTGCGCGGGATGCACTTTTCTAATCCGAAATTGCCCTCCCCATAATTTAGGCCAATGTCTCATTTCAAAATCCAATTTCACCTTCAATATTTGAATTAATATCGAATATATCCCCAATTTACTTGTTCACATTCTGTAGCACGTGATAATTACTATTTTGCTAACTTTTTTATTATTTTTCTTTTGACCTTTTATTGTGCTCTAAACACATTCTACACGGTTTTCTGCTTTTCGACTTGCTGCCCAAGTTACACAACGCGATGGGAGTCGTATTTCACTACCAAATCTACCCCTGTTACTTTTATAAAATCTCATTTACGTCCAATTTTACATTCGACTTGGTGAAGTTTCATATCTCATATCCCATAGCTTTCCAAATCTGTTGCAGGAAGTCAGCCATGGTGGATTGGCTCTGCATTTCGCGCTAGAACTCCAACCATCCTCTCCATTTCGTCTTCTTCTTCCTTGCAACCGAAACCCCATTTCCGAAAGACCTCAATCCAGATCGCCTGATACCTTACTTGTTATCTGAATCAAAGCACAGTCAAAAAACCCCTTCGTCTGCATTTCTTTTTCAGGATCTTTTCCATTATGTTTTTTTACATCAACACGGTCGAAGAAATTCTGTACTCTCAATTTCGTCTTCATCCTTTCAACCGAAACCCCTTGTCCAAAAAACCTCATTCCAAATCGTCTGGTACCTTCCATAGATCTCAGCTGCAATCTTCTCAGGTCAGGTATGTTCCTTTTATTTTTTATTATTCCCCTTCTATCAAGTTAATGCTTGCTATTTTTAATTTTTCCTTATCATATTATTTCCTTCTATTAACTTTATGTCTGATATTTTTCATTCATGTTACATGTTTTATTATTTCTTGCTCATGGTTTTATGTTTCTTCTTTTTCATGCTTATCTGTTATTTTCCTCTGTCAATTCTCGTTCTCTACAATGCTGCACATACATTGTTGTCCTGATACTCTATTACTTCTCTTACATATATATATATATATATATATTATTGTATATGTTTTAGTGTTTGTCGGGATAACGCAACATTTTGTTGTTGTTGTTGTTGTTGATTTGTTGGTGTTTGCATTCTCTTGTGAGTTATCCTTGGTGAAACAATAGCACGTTTTGTCTCTCATTTTCATATTTATGAATGTATATGAAGATCTATTTTCTATTTTGAAGAACTGTAGTTTCTTCGCAACAGACGTGCATGCGTTTTTCTCTGAATGATTTAGACTATCATTTGCATGATTCATTCCAGATGGTTGAAAGATCATTAGCTAATCAAGATGCTTGTGACACCGAACACCCAAGGTTATGACCTTTGGGTATGATGTCTTTAGTTTCTAAAAAAATAAAAAATTAATAACACCAGTGCTCATATATTTCTACTTTATTTTTGTGATTTGTTCTCAGGATCTTCATTTAAAGCATCTGGACCACCATCCTAAAGAATTTCTCATGGTTTGGTTCTACATGGACTTGTAGGAAACGGCGAAAGCATTATCATTCTTTTTGTGGTAATGGAATTAAAATTTCTGTGAGTGTAGTCTTCATGATTATTTTTGCAGTGTTTTTTTCACTTTTACTTTTGTCTTTTCATGTTTCTGATCGACTAAAATAACGAAACGTGTGGATGTATTCTTATAGGGAATTAGTTTTGTTTATGCTCTCATTATTGGTGTCAAATTTATATCCCTTTTTTTTTTTTCCGTTATTTTCTTCTTGGTCCATGAGTTGGTTTATGTTTTGGCTGAAGAGACTAAGAGGATTGCTGCATACTTGAGGATTGTTTGGGGACTCCATAGGCAACAAGATGGTTGTGGTACTATGGTTTCACAAAATTAGGAGGTTGGTATTATTTTGACTTGAAACTCTTTTTTGACTCAATAAATCTCTATCGATTTGTGGATTATTTTTTTCATTCCTTTTCTTTGTCTTTCTTAGTTGATTTGGTTTTAGACTTTTGCTCCACCTCTACTGTTGCACCATCCACCCTGGAGAAGTTGCTAGACACTTCCAAGAACTCAGGTTCTTAATTGAATTGTTTTGAAGTCTCATTATTTTCCTTACTTGATTTGGTTTGTTTTGCAATCATGGTTCCAAGATATTCTAACCATTACTTGTGATTATGGAGCAGGTTTCTTTAGAAGACAAAAGTTACCTTTTACCAGAATTTCTCTTATGGGAATTGGATGCGTTTCATTTTAATTTTGTATAAATTATTTCTGAAGAACTATCATGAGTTGTATAATTTCATTTATAGATTTTTGTTATAGATCTAATCTCAATCTTTCATGCATTGTTAATGCTTGAGAAATCTACTGTTGGTTTGTTTTGCGTACTTTTGTTTTATTTGGCTCCGTGAAGATATATAATACCTATTCCAGTTTAGTACCATAGTCAGATTGCTTTACATTTGGATTTGTTTGGAAAACACACATCTTGAGCGATTTGGTCTCCAATTCCAATCTTCTAGTTTAGACAGGTAATTGTTTTTTGCCTCTTTTCCTTATCTCGTAATTTTAGAACTCCACTTAATTTTGTTTTCATTATTTTTGATTGTTGGTGTCAATTGTTGTGTACCCTTAGGTGGATCAGTGATGTTTTGTTTTCTTTACGTTTCTACTACCCTATATATAAAAGATAATAGAAAGGCGTAAGATGCACTTTTTTAATATCGAAATTGCCCTCCGCATTCTTTACGTTGTGTACCCTTAGGTGGATCCCATTCGACTTGCTTTCCTAGGCTTGGCTTTGTTAGAGAACCCTAAAGGGAATTAGTTCACCTCTTCCTCAATTTCTTCCATTGCTCGCATTGTTTTTCCAAGGAACCATTTCAAGTTGGTTCTACAGGTATTATTCTCCAATACTTTGTTGGAGAACCCTAAAGGGAATTAGTTCACCTCTTCTTCTTGTCCTTTCTTCTACAGGTAAGAAGAGTTGTATAAAGGAGTGTTTTAGGGTTTAATCTGGTCCTGGTGTTGTTGGATGGGAATTAGTTGCAGATAAATACGCGGCAATGCGAAAGTCGTTTAAGGATTCTCTCAAGGCACTCGAAGCAGATATTCAAGTAATTTAGATAATCAATCTCTCCAATTTTTTTAGTTCTTGTATATCTTTTTTTAATTATCAATAGAAACTGATAGATTCAATTTAAAGATTGTCTACTTTTTCCCTTCAAAATTACTTTGTTTTTTTTCCAAACTTAGTTTATTCATTCTGTTAACAAAATTTCATTCTCTTACTGTTTTCATATATAGTTTTAGTAATGCTCATCACTTTTGCTCTATTTTTCCTTAGTCATTCTTTATTTTTTTTGTCCTTCCTTTATGATTGCAATATATTTCTGCCTTTTTTTTAATTATTATTTTTTAATTTTTTCTTGGTGGTGCATTTTGTCAGTTTGAGAATACTGTTTGATCAAATGCCTGAGAGGATATGATTTGGGCTTTTTCTTATATATAATTTTCATTACCTGTTGGTTAGTGCATTTTTTGATTTTTTTTTTATATGTCAAGGCAATCCAATTATAACCTGTCCTAAATCAATTATTGCATCAATAAATTATTGAAGCTCATTGTCTGCTATAACTATGCGAAAATCCTAACTGGTATTTTGCATGAGTTTTGGGATTAAAGAAGAACCTGAGTAGTATGTGTTGTTTTGAACAATTGATATCTACAGAGCACTTTTCAAGCATGCGATGCAAGTAGGAGTGAATAGAGGTAGTACCTTCTCTTACAATGAGGACTGAGGAGAGGATTCTTGTTTTCTAGGAGAATGTAGTGACACACCACTGATTTGATTCTTGGTGTTAAGGATAAGTTTCAAAAGTTGTGTCATTTTGAATTAAAATTTCATTGAGATCAATTGATAGTTGATTTGATTTTTTATTAGTAAAGTGTGTCTAAATTTTTGGTGTAGCATTTTCTAATTTTAGTTAGTAAGAAGAGATGTACAAAAGAGTTTTCTAGGGTTTAATCTGGTCCTGGTGTTGTTAGATGGGAATTAGTTGCAGAGAAATACGCGACAATGCGAAAGTCGTTTAAGGATTCTCTCAGGGCACTCGAAACAGATATTTAAGTGATTTAGGTAATCAGTCTCTCTAATGCTTTTCTAAATTTTAGGTCTGTTTATTTTTTAAAACCATGGACCTTGTAATGTATGGCTAGGCACAAACTTACAGGTAATGTTTGGCATTTGTTGTGTTTAATTCTTTGTAATATTTTTTTTCTTTGGTGGTCTTCTTTTTTAAACAATTTCAAAATCTGCACCGTATTTATCTTCTGCTTGTTTTCCTTGCTTGCCGAGTGCCCTCTTTATATTAAACTAATTGTCCTTGATGGGTGCTTACTTATTTCTTCTTCCCGTTACCTTTGGTGGCTGAGTAAACAAAGAACTATTTAGGGATAAATATTTTCCCCCTCCTCCAGATTTATGTTAGAGCTGTTTAGCTTTTAAATTCGCTATTTACTTCTTCCCAAAGTATTTCTTTCACTGCTAACTTATCATTACTTACAAGCAAAATGTTGGTTGATAGACTTTTAGGTAACGCTTGAACCTTTTACAGACCGTTGCCTGTTCTGAGGGACACGATATAGATGTCTCTAGAAATAGTTATCAGCTATAATAGCTAGCTTTAATTAGATGCCCTAGATTAGTTAGAAATTTTCCTCCTTTGTAGTATAAGTAATTGAATAGGTGTCTTGTATAATTCTTGATTAAGAAAGTTCGAATAAAAAGTCCGACTACGAAGAGATTAAGACCCCCGAATTGTTTGAAAGCCCAGTTTTTCTCTCTGTAACAACAATACTTCTTTTTTTAGGACATTTCTTTTCTCTGTATCTGTATTGTCGAGGTTTGGAAGAGTTTTAATTACTAAGTCTTACAAGAGAGAAATAAGGGTTTAGTGATTGATTCCTCCTTCTTGCCATTAGCAAACCTAAGCTCAAGCAGAGGTGGTTAGCTTATTATTTTTTTATTTTTGTTTAATAATAATGTTAAGTTTTGCAGTGCTATAATAACACCTTCTTTTTTTTTTTTTTTTCCGCGCATGTAAAGAAAACTTGATCCTCTTATTACAGTTAATCTGATTTTTTTTCTTCCTTTTGGCTTATCTTCTAATAATAATTTTATGTTTTGCAACCCTATAATAAAAGATTCTTTTTTTGTTTTCTCATTTAGGTCCATTTTTTTCGATATTGAAGAATTAAAATTAAGAACCTTTTCAAATTTGTTAAATATTTAACTATTTAGTCTTTTCGATTAATGAATATTAGGATCCTATTTTAAGAGTTTATATTATAAATGAGATAAACTGTATTTGTGTAGAGGCAACCCACGTGCGTAGCACGTGGGGGGCAAAACTAGTTTGCCCAAAAAGAAAACAATAGACTCATCATCTCATTAGTGAGTCTTATTTGTCACTAATGATTTAAATATTTTTTAATTCTTTATAATAAAAATGTCAAGTTTAGGTGCACATATATACACACAAGGGGAGAATTGTAATTTTTCCTTGCTTTATGAGGGCAGAATTATATTTTTGCCCTTGGATATATTTCACAGCACACATCTCCATCACGTGAGATTCATCACAGAGGATCCGCCCTCAAATCTTCCGAGCATAAATTTTACTTCCAGCCTAAAATATTGAAAAGCAAAAAAAATAAAAAAATAAAAATTGATTTGTTGGTATTTTATGGAGGCCCTTTGTTTTATATGTTCAGAAGAATATCAGTGTACCATACCAGAGAAGTAACACCGTTTGTAAGTCTTGTGATCAAGGCAATGATGATGATAGAGACCGTTCAATAGGTGGACCACTAGTTTCCTTGACAATTACTTGAACTCTCTTTTCTCCCAATCAGACGGCCCATAACAACTAACTTTTGTAAAAAAAATTTGCCACTCAAGCTATGATGTAGCCTGATTCATCAGAATCGGAAGAGTTACCCGCTGACTGAATTGTTTGGATTCAAGCCAAGACAGAGGTGGAAATATAGGCAGAGAGTAGAGAGAGAAAGTCATGATTGTTGCATATAACAGTGAATGAATTGAAGGAGTAATGCATGGTCCTGATCCGGTACTACTACGTTGCTGTTTCTGAGAGTCTTGAATGCATTAAAGTAGTACATGGTCTATGATCTCTACGAGTATGATGAGATGAGATAGATCTTCTCATTGGAAAAAGCCTAGATATGCATGACCCTTCCTTAATTGAACCACTAACAAGAACCTTGAATGGTTTGGTTTAACATCAACTGATGCTAATAGACCAAAAGATTTCATAATATGACCGGGTCATTTTGGTTTAATTTTAAAATCAGTGTGGGAAAGGTTGAAAGGTAATAGTAACAAAGAGCTTCATTTCACCTAAAACTGGAAGAAGACGAGAAGAAAGAATCTTTGGGAAGAGAAGACAGAAAAAAACAATTAGTGTAGGAGGGAGAAAACTGTAGCACTACGACAAACTGAACACGAGGGGTGTGTGTGAGAGAGAGAGAGAGAGGGGACCACTTTCACTTAATTTGAAATTCTCTGTTTCTCTCTCCATCTTTCGATCTGTATTCTGTAAGAATCTTTCAAGGCTCTTTTGGTTACTTCTATTGGAGTCACCGAAGGATATGTGTTTAGACGACTTTGGACATTCGTTTCACATAAGTGGGTAGTAAAACAGGACTACAACCTTCATTCAAACACATGATATATATATATATATATAGTCTTAGTATAATAAAAACCACACCATGCATGTTCTGCATGTCCTTTCTAACATTGGCAACATCAGCCTACATCATACATGTAGTTACTACATGGACTCGAACTAATTAAAAAAGAAAGTGCGCTTGATTGTTCATTTGGTTGGAATGATCGAACTAGGGCACCATCAAGAGTGAGTATATGGATATGGGTATGGGTATACGACTAATGGGTTATATGGGAATAGGAATCGCTCCTTACAGCCAAAGATCAAGAGTATATGGATATGGGTATGGGTATGGGTATTGTAATGGAATATATGGGCATAGGAAGCACCATCCAATCCCTCCTTACAACCAAAGGGATCATCTCTTGTATCTTTATCTATACCAATCAGTACATGCAGACATATTGGAGATTAAATATTTTCATGTCAAAATCTAGATTTTTAGAAGATATATATATATATATATATATATTTTATTTCACTATTCAAAAGCACAAGGGACCCACCATCTCATGATTCTCTCTAATCTAAAGAGCATAGTGTTAAGGATCGTCCGATCCCCGAGTTGGTTCCGATCCGAGAAGAACCCAAAAAAAAAAGGATCGTCCCGATTTCGAGTTGGATCCCCCGATCCGTACCGGGATCGGGACAATCCATGTTTTTTTCTTTTTTTTTTTAAATAAATGCGACCGTTTGTCTCTGCCGATCCCGAGTCGAGAACCGAGTTTAAACACTATGCTGAAGAGATCAAATATGTAAAATCTCACCTTCATCAGATCAAATGAATTTAGCCGTTTGATATCACAGTATCTTTTTGGAATGCTTTGAAAAACAATAGAAGGGCCAGTTGGCTTAGGTTGGACGGCAAGAAACGAGCTCGGAAGTGGAAGAGGTCAACCGACCGGCTGTCCTTGGGTGCATGTTATATATGATTTTTATAATAAAAGATATATAAAAGAAACGCAGGCCAAGGACTCTTTCTTTGACCGTAATCGTATCTTAGGAGACCGTGACTTAATGACCGTCCTGCCCGCGTGCGCACCCACATGCTTCTATTTCCCACGCTCATTACTTAATATATTTTTTAAAATAATTAATTCTTATTTTATATTGCTTACAAAATAAACAACTTATCCAAACTAAAGATCTAAAAAAAAAACTTAAATTTTAATATTATATAGCCATTTATTTTTTCACTTGAACCTTCAATAACAATATATAAGAGGGGTTGAGCAGAAGTGATGAAAGACTATACTTACGTGCGTTATGTGTCAGCTAGTGCCCTAGTTTTTCAATTTATCTTTTTCTTAATCTAATTTCAGGAAGCAAATCATTTACGATATTTCATGCGATATTTCTTGAGGTACCAATTGGACAGTGTCAGGCAAGCAACATTAAAAAGGAAAACCCTAATAAGACATATATCAATCTCAAATTGGCTTACACCTTAATTAGTAACGGTTTATATACGCGGTGGTGTCTCATACTTAATACCGTCGGAAAAATGGCAGATAATTTTCTTCCCTAACCTTTCATCAGACAATGCCAGCTGGATGATCAAAGGGTCCTTTGGTCCTAATATTAGGGTGAGCTCTATTTGGCTTATTTGCAAACACTTATTCTTTGGCCTTTGTGTACGATCATCGGTCGGCCGGGCAACAAAGGTCAGCCCCGGCGGGCAAAAGTGCCGGACTGCACGTGCTGACGTCAACAGGTCGGCTACATTCTTTCTGGGCCTGAACCTGTCCCTGTCAGGCCCACCCGGGCAGCCCACTGGCTGTCCCAACCTCCTCTTCATAAACCCAGGCAATCCCTCACTTCTTTCTCACACAACCCTTTCTCTCTCTCTCTCTCTTGGGAGAGAAAGAGAAAAAAGCTTTCAAGGAAGAAAGCAAGACAAAAGGTTTTATCAGGTAAGAGAGAGATTAAATTCCGTGATTCTGCTTTTGCTTTTAGGGCTCTCTGTATGTTTGATTTGACGAGTTTACTTTCTTTTCTTAATACTTACATTTATAGCAACAAAGCTCTAAAAGATCATACTTAGATTTCTGCAAATCTACCATAAATTTAAGTTCTGGGTTTCTCTTGATTAGTTCAGTTTTTTCAAGTTATTTTCAAAACAAAAAAAAAAAAAAAATTGCATGGAAAATAGTAGATAGATCAGTCAAACAACCCTTCTTATTATAAATTTATCTTTATTAATATCTCACATGGTTGTGCTTTTAATCTTAATTGCAGGTCAAGCTATTATCACATATGGATGGATTCCTCAACAGCACAATCATGCTTAACACTTCAAGAATTGTACTGCTTGGCAGCATCATTAATGGATTCTTCAGAGACTTTCAATTTGGCAAGGAAAGATATTCGATAATGGTGGCTTGTTGGCCTTAATTTGGTGCTATCCTACCTGAGCTTATTCCACTATATATCACTTCTTTTCACCTAGCTTCTTTTCTTGTTTTCTTAGTTTCTATTGTTTTTCTTGACCTTGTAAGACCTTTTCTTGACCTTGTAAGACCCATTGCCAAAGTTTCTATCTTTCCTTCTCATGTCATAATAGACTTATTAGCAGAAGCAACCGATAGAAACTTCCGTAATTCCCTTTCCCCGTTCCTGCCCAACTCGCCTTTTCCATCCCCGTCTATCCCTCCTGAGCTATTTCAATTAGATTATTATCGAAACCAGTTTCTCCCGCTTACAATATTTTGATGTTTTCTCAAGAGAACTACAAATTTTGTACATTTCTTCAGTTGTGAAATGTAGACTTTGGGGGAAGAGAATATTATACTTGAAAGAGTTAGAGAAAGACTTATTTGGTGGTCATTGATTATTCTTGTTGTGTTTTGTTTGAATGTGTGGATTGTAGAGACTTGGATTATTCATTAGATTATGTAGTACTGTTGTGCAGAGAAATATGCTTTTGCAGGATTCAGTTTCGTTGTTTTATATGTTGTTAGTAGCTGATGGGTGACCATAAATATTCTCGCAGATCTGAAAGGTCTTCTCGTGACTGTTAATCCAATGTACAAAATCTCTAAAAAACTGTTTTTCCTTTTTCTTTTTGTCCTTCTTCTGTTTCTCTTTCTCCTTTTCTTTTTCTGTGCCTGTCATATTTATGAGGTGGGGAAGAAATCCTTCCAACAGATTGATCAGTTTCTAAAAATAGGTTTCCTTTCCCCAAGCTTTTTTTGCTTGGAGAGAGAGAGAGAGAGAGAGAGAGATTTCAATAAGGTCTTTGTTTTATACTGAGATGGATGAAAGAAGGTATACCCTTTTAGTGAATTTATACAGATCAGACAAATCAATTCTGCCCAGCTTCTGAACTGGCTTGCAAGTATAAGATTGCAATTCCTGGTTTGGTTACTTGGAGTGGGCTAGTCAAAGATGGTGCCTTTTCTTTGTGTTTTGAGCTTGAAGAAGAAGAATAATAAGTTAACTTGCAATAATTTCTCCCATAACAATTAATTATCTAACACCAAAGTACTTTGATATGTTGATGAAGCAGCTTTATATGAACTATGAGAATAACATTGAAGAAGATACATTATTATTAGGCCCCAAGAGATATAATTACATGGGTTTTAATTGGTAAAATGACTGTAATTGTGTAAGCACTAACTAATGTTTGAACCAAGGACCAAAGTCATTGTTCAAGATTCCTTTCCACATCATACTCATGGGTCTTGGACCTCCGTCATTCACATTATAGCTTTCAGCAACCATTTTCTTTCTTTTTGTGTGTGTGTTATGTGTGAGGGTTTTTTTTGTGTGTGTGTGTGTGTGTGTGTGTTATGTGTGAGGGTTTTTTTGTGTGTGTGTGTGTGTGGTGGGGGGTAAGAATAGAGATGGCAAGGGATGGGTTTTAGCAAGAAACAATAGCCTGTCCCTATAGGAGTCCATTCTTTATCAAACTCGCTCCTAATCCAGTCCAATAAATCCGTATTTGAATGCCGAGCGAAACAAATCGTCTATGGCCAGCCGCAAACCCTGTGACCTTAATGTGGTGCCAATACGTGACACAATAAAGTCTTTTCATTAAAAGGAAGCAAATATCTCACGCTATTTAACACTTGAAGCATTGGGTATGTTGTGTCATGTGTTTAATGCCACAAGGTTGGCCATAGACGATTTGTTTCCTACTACGAGGGAGCCGATTAGGGCTTGATTATAGCAAATCCGAACCTTTAAAGTAGAACATAAGTGGCCTGATTAGAAAAGTATAAGATTTGAGTAGGAAGGTCATCTTCTTATATACAACTTGCGGTGGCACTGTTGGTGGGAGAAAAAGTTAGCTTACAAGGTGCTCTAAGTCAAGAGGAATAGAAACACAACTACCAATTGATGAGGATTAGAAAGAAAAACCTTTCTTTTTTTTTATTCTTTTCTTCATCATCATAGCTTTAACACAAAAATGATTATGTCCTCGAGCATGAAAGCAAAGCACTAAACCTACATCCGGCCCCTCTCTTTCTCTCCTTCTCTTCACATGTGTTTGGAAAAGTGAAGAAGAACGTCAAGATCGAAGGGTTGAATTCAGGTATGTTCTTGCGAATCATGATGAGCTACCCTTATGGTTCCGTGAATTTGTTCTCACTGTTTACTCACTTTTATGAGGTGTCACCCACATTCACCTTACCTTTTCAAACTCACTTCTTCCTTGGGGTAACATGGCTTCTTCTATTGGGTCTTTGAGGGTTTTTGACTTCACATTGCAGAGCTACGAATCTAGGCAATAACCCCTCGCTTTAAGGTGTACGCTGGTCAACTTTGTTGATGAAACAAAGATACTCCAAATCATATCCTTTCAGGACCCTACCTGACCATTGAATAGTGAATTATTATTGTATTATTGAACATATTGAATTATGAAAGAGGTCTTGTATGTTGAGTTTGCACCAAGAGAGAGGTTTGTTGTTATGTGGAGAGTGATGCTAATGGGGGCATTTGGGAAGTACCGATGATCCGCTAGCATCGGAACCTAATCGAGTTTGGTGTTGAGCTTGCACGTGTAGAGACTAGGGGTATAATAGTAAGCTCAGTTCTATTAGGTTTAGCCCTATTTTCAGGGTATTTATTCATATTTTTGTGGTTGCACTTTGTAACACATTATTCTGGACTATAGAGAATAATAAAATTGGGTGTGCATCCGTAGACGTAAGTACTATTTATCAAACCACGTAAATCTATGTCGTTCATCGTTTTATCTTTCATTCTTAATGAGGTTTGATTTAAGGGTTGGTTTTTTGCCATGTGGCAAATATGTTAATGGGTTTCAATTGACGAATTGCATCACTTCATCATGTTTTGTCTTAAGTTACTTTATTTTGGGTAAAAGGAGTCGGGGTGGACCCAGCAAGAGTCACGACCAAGCGTTTTTGAAACTTCAAAATTCTAAAGCAAGCTATAACAGTATCAAGCCATAAAAAAAATTCTACTAGAGTACCCAAGAGGAAAGCCCAAGTCTAAGCCTTGCTACCCCATCACTTCTTTTCTGTTTGGGATCAGCTCACAAGCCCATCTTGGAGCTCAAACTTTTTGCTTGATGACCTTTCTTCTTCTTCTTCTTCTTCTTTTTTTTTCTTTCTTTCTGTTGAATACATTGAATACACACACAACTAAATAATTGCAGAATGTGGGGTACATATATATAAACTTGTTATTCTCCATGACATGCGCCGGAGATGATTGAAATTGAATCATAGAAGTCTTACGATTGACTGAAAAAGGTTAGTGTTTCCTATACTTAACTTGACCTCCTAAACTTTTCTCCAAACCCAATTAATTAAACTTCCATACAGCATATATAAATATATATTCACACGAATGCACCTTTAGTTTTTATGTGATTGCGTCAAAGCTTGCCCTCTTCTCTGCCGTTTGAGAGCCATTTGTCAAGATCTTAGTTGTAATCTAGCTGTTGTTGTTACCTTCTACCGAGGTAATTGGCGTCCACTACTGAATTGTTCCCTCCCTGTCTGCAAGGTTTTGATCTAGTTTATTATATAATGCTGATTTTAATATTAACCAAATGGATTACTATACTGGATGTTCCTTCCGACCATCAACCACCACCATCATATATATATGTACACACACGTCTACTGTTTTCCTTTTTTTTTTTTCATCAAAATAATTCCATTTCTCAAAACCCTTTACCAACAAATCTAAAAACTATTTTCAAAAATTACATAGAATATATATTATATATGAATTATTAAAATTGCTATTTCACCCATTCTCAAGTTTCAAAAAATAAAAAATTGAAATTGGCATTCAATTGGGCAAGAGGGACTTAATTAAATAATATTTATTTGGATTTTACTTCTTTTTTTCCGGTTCTTATCATTTCAAAGTTTTTTATTTTATTTTTTTTGGGGTGGTTTGGTTTGTTCTTTTCCATTTTGTAATTATCAGGGAAGGGTCCGAGAACAATTTCTATATTAAGGCTAGCTGCATGTATTTCAATGGGAAAAAATAAAAAGGACCAAACTTAATTAATTGTTCTTGTTACAGCTTAAAGTTAATCAAATTCTTCCAAATCTTAATTAATTGTTCTTGTTACAAACAATACGTGTATGCATGATTGAAGCATATATGCCACCTACCTCTTAATGCCTTGTGATAGAAACGATTTGAACTGAAGTTCTTGGCGTTATACATTTGACTCTGCATTGTCTGTCTTTCATGTTTGGTTCTATGACCAAATCTATTTTCTGTCTCTTTCCTTCTGTGTTATTTGTATACAATGTTTAAAAATCCCGGATCATCGGATAGCTGACTCGACAATCTGAGTTATTTGATAGCTCAGTCCGAGTCACATACCAACTAGTTTGTTCCCTATTATAGATTTATAAATTCTCAAGTTATATTTAACAATGAACAGATAAGAACTGTAAGATTTCTTGTCAATTTTTCAAATAAATCGGCTAAATTAAAAACTCGACCGAGTCAAAACAGTGTAGGACAAGTCTGCTAGGAATATTCTCACTCATTTGAGCAAACAAATACTAGCTGGACATCATATATGTTGAGATTAGATCAATCCAACACACGTAGATCAATCTAAGAAACTCAATAAGAGTTCTCAGATCTTGAGATTTGATGAATCAAGAGAATAAGTGAAACAAATAAAATGAAAGACAGAAAATAAAGAGAAGAAGAACACATAGATTTAACTTGTTTCAGCGATCTTGCATACGCTCACGGAGCGCACCAGAAATCTACTATATTCTTGAAGTTTTATAGTATGAGAGAAACATTTAAAAAAAGAAAAACCTAATTTCAGAAGTAATTAAAAAAAAAAAAAAAACTAATTTCAAAAGTGAACTCTAAATACTAGGTCTTCACGGGCCGAGTATAGAAAATAGAGTGCTACCCCCAAATCCCTGCCGCAAGGGACGTTACCCCTGTCCCCCTGCAAACTGACCGTGTAACTCAACCAGCGATTCACACCACACATAATGATGTGGGGACAAAAAATATTCAACTCAAGCACTACAAACCCAACAATATATACGTCACTTATATGTATAGTATAAGGGAGAGAGTGCTTTTTATTTTTACATGGAATTGATTGATAGTTTAAACTTTAAAGAAACTGTTTCAATCCCAAGGATTTGAAAACGGGTAAAACTCAAATCGACTTAAGATAGAATCGGTTTGAAGAGGATTTCGATAAAGAATAAATAAAGAAAATGACTATATATGAGGGAAGAATGAAGTAAAACTCCACCTATATATGGATGGACCTGCTAATGAAAAGGACTATAATTGATAGTGAGTTGGAAAGTAGAGAGAGAGGAGGGAGTTTGTTTTCTCTCTTTCTTTCTTTGTTAATGTTTATCTTTGTTTTTTTTTCTTTATCTTTTTTTCTCCTTTTTGAGAGCCGGCATTGACTATGGAAGTAAGTGTGGTTTGCATGGGAAAGCAAACCCTAAAGTTTAGGGGTAAACAACCAATTCCCTTTCTGTTCTAGGGTTCTTTCTTAGAAGGTTAGGTGGGGTGGTGCCCTTCTTCCTTCCCACCATTGGACCATTTCCTTTTCTTCTTTTTTTTTTTTTTATTTTTTTTTATTTTATTTTAAAAAAATTCTAAGATAAGCTTAGATGCTTCAATACTTGAAAATCTCAATTCTCCATATCCACATCATTATCCAGAATAAAACTAATAATAATAAAGGAATTCCTCTAAAATTTCACAACCTATAATTTTTGAGACCTTTAATTCAAAGTTGAAAGTGTGCTTGATCTGTTACAGTTCATTTGGACAAATTTCTTTCATGATATGATGGGTCATGTAGTCATTTTCTTTAGATACCCTTAAAAGGATAATAATAATAATAATAATAATTAAAATTAATGTACAATATGAGGAGGTAAAATATCAATAAAAAAATATTTTTGATATTACTAAATAAATAGAGCCAAAAAAGAGAGAAAAAAAAAACTGCAATTAAACGGGGAAAATAGAAGCAAGAACAAATGATAAAAAGATAAAAATATTGAAAACAGCAATGAATGCATTAAAAATGAAGAAAAAAAAATAACAAAAGCAGTCAACGTCTCTGAAGAACTGAAAACATAGAGTTTGCTAGTTGTACTTGACTGAGAGTTTGAAGAATCCATAGGATTTTATAATCCCATCTCTCTCTCTCTCTCTCTCTCTCTCTCTCTCAAATTCGTAGGCTTTTATAATTCCATATCTCTCTCTCTCTCTCTCTCTCTCTCTCTCTCTCTGGATTCTTGTTAAATATCCCCATCACCACCACCCTGTCATCAAACTGAAACCACCATTTATATATATATCCTTTCTTTCCTCTTCCTCTCTTCATATTCCTTCTTTCTTCTTCAATCTGCAGTATCTGTATCTCTTCGGAAAAGAAGATGGTAGTACCCTCTCCTACCCACCCAATTCGAACTGAAAAGATCCGGTCAGTCGGGATTCCGGTGATTGATCTATCACTCAAGAAGTCCAACGTATCGGACCTCATCGTAAGAGCCTGCGAAGAATACGGTTTCTTCAAGGTGATCAACCATGGTGTCCCTATGGATATCATTTCAACCATGGAAGATGAAGGGCTTCGGTTTTTTGCCAAACCGGAGCCGGAGAAACGGCTAGCCGGCCCGGCTAATCCTTTTGGTTATGGAAGCAAGAACATAGGCTTCAATGGTGACATGGGTGAAGTGGAATATCTCCTCCTTCACACCAATAATTCTCAAACAACCACAGCCATTTCCAAAAACCAAGCAAAATTCAGGTAATTCATTTCACTCCTCAAGAACAATATAGCTTCATTAATTTCCATGATATTCCTTATGTTTAGATTTTGTACATTATTTGGTTTTTGGAATTTTTAGTAGGAACAACGTATAGGGTGGTCCTTGTAGTAGAATTAATGGGATGAAGATCTTCTGTGAACCTAGGCTGTATGAACCTCATTTTCCATGCGGCCCACAAAAAAAAGGGTGGCCATCATTGATTAAGATAGAAGCCGATTTAGGATTTATAAGCCTATTAGGGATTTTGAAATATCAATCACCATTTTTCGTGGGGTCTATTTGGGGACGGATGTCAATCTCGTGTGAGTTTCACAAGGCTCAGGTTCACAGAAGATCTTCATCCAAATTAATACGGTGATTGTGATTGTGTGCCATGTAAGGGTACTTTTGGTTTTTTGCCTTACTCCTACAAGGGTATTTTTGTCTTTTCATATATAAGATAAGTGCACTATTATAAAAATACAGTATTCTTTTTTATTTATTTTTATAATTATTATTATTATTATTATAATCTTGATTGATGGTAATTAATAATAATTAAATCTGCAAAGTTAGATTAAAGAGTAGAAAATTCGATTAGCTGAATGATTTACCTAAACACGTAGCAACTAAGAGGGACTTCACATAATTAAACTGACAGTTTGATACTAAACAAGGAAACATAATACAAAAAGAGAAGAAAAAAAAAAAAAAAAGGTAGAAGGATATGAGTCAATACTGTATAATGATTAGTCAACTTATCTTATTTTCTGATCTGTGTTGATTGGGCAGCTGTGCTGTGAATGATTACGTACAAGCCATTAGAGAACTAGCTTGTGAGATATTGGATCTGATGGCTGAGGGTCTGTGGATTTCTGACAAGTCAGTCTTCAGTAGGCTCATCAGAGACGTTGATAATGATTCACTCCTCAGGATTAATCACTATCCACATTGCAAGGACAGCAAGGACTGGAACACCTCACTGTCATCACTTCATCAGATTGGATTTGGGGAGCATTCTGATCCTCAGATACTGTCCATCTTGAGATCCAATCAAGTGGGAGGACTTCAGATCTCTTTGGAAGATGGAGTCTGGGTCCCGGTCCCGCCTGACCCGACTGCATTCTGCGTCAACGTCGGAGATGCTTTACAGGTGATTAGTCCAAGTGTTTCAAGGATCTGGTCTGTACTAGGATCGATCAGGACCGGTCCGGTTTCAAGCCACGAAACAACTATTGTATTGTGAGGCTTTGGATCGGACTCGTACAACTGATCCATTGTTTTTTGTTTTTAAAATATATAAATTGAATGGTCCAAACCGGTATCGATCTGATACAGTTGGTTCCACAACCAATCCAAAAAAAAATTTAATTCAAAAAACAAACATGGGGATCCTTTTTTTGTATCGGTAGCTGGCATCGCCTGTCCTGACCGGGATTGGTCCTTGTTCTCGAGACTTTAAACCTTGAATTAGTCATCCTCTCGATGGTTTTGGTTTTGTGAAATCAATATATATAAATATACTAAGTTGCATGCTAACTGTGATGCTTGCTGTTGGTTTTGGTCATTTGAAGGCTTTAACGAATGGGAAATTTGTGAGCGTGAGACATAGAGCTTTGGCCAACCCCTTCAAGTCTAGGATGTCAATGGTGTACTTTGGGGCACCACCCCTTCATGCATGGGTCTCTCCCCTTCAAGAAATGGTTACACCCCTACAACCTTGTCTCTATAGGCCTTTCACCTGGGCCGAGTACAAGCGAGCCGCGTATTCGCTACGGTTGGGAGACCATCGTCTCGATCTCTTCCGGACGTGTGCCGCCAATGGCGATGACGACATTGCCTGACAAGAGAGTTGGAAAAAAAAAATGGACTTCTCTGCTGAGGAGAGAACACAAACATTCAACATGTATGCTGCACATATATATATATACACCAAAGGGTGCTTGATTGAAGTGAGTGTAAGGGAGATTACAGTAGAACTATGTTAGGGAGCCTTGCCTATTTGTTTGTATTTTGAACCAGTTAAGAAGAAGAAGAAGATAGTTAAAGAGGTTTAGCTTGGGATATATGAAAAATAATGTGTACAATACATTGTGGAGAGATTCTTTGTGAAATTTTCTGTACTTGTAATCAACATCAATAGAAATTCTTTTATCAAAAAAAAAAAATCTTTAGTCAATATATGATTGTAAGAAATTGCCTAAATCAAGCTTATCAATACCTTTTTTTTGGGGTGACTTCACTTATTGGGGATACGGTAACTCCGAATACATGACCCTATCCACAAGGATCATATATCAAGTAAGCCCGAAGACTCGAACCTAGGACCTCCAGTTCCTGAGCCGGAGAGCCTGCCAGTTGAGCTAATCTGTGTAGGTTAATCAACCAATCAATACCATGTCAATTGAGAAAAATACTTTTCAAAATAGTGTTAGTTGGGAAATTCCGAACTTGTTGAATTAAATGTGCTTTTTATTTTTTTTGCTTCTTTTGAGATGCTTGTTACTTTTTTAAGGAAATTTAACAAAATAAATTTAATCTTTATTTTAATTTGGAGCTCTATTAAACATCTTCTTAAATACTATAAACATGACTTTCATGAGCCAAAACAATCCACAAATAAACACAAGAAAGGATTGTTCAACGCTCATTGACTGATACAGAATGAGCTTTGATGGCCAACTCCCTACAAAACTTAAACGGCACGAATTGCATGAAAGAGCTTTTCACGTCCAAAAATGGGGTAGTTTAGGTGATCTTGGTTTTATATGTACATAACAGAGATACAGAGAGGGATGATACTGGTGGGGTGATCAGCCTCTTGGCGTTGAAAATGGCTTCACTGGTGCTGTTCTTGGAAGCGATAATGAGACGGCGCCACGATAGCCGTTTTGTGGCCGACAGATGTTTGGAAACTCAATATGACGAAGAAGAGACGGAAATCCAGCAATCACGGCAACAACAATAGTCTCCGGGGAACACCAACATTGCATTGGGAATTCTGTTAGCAAAGGAGAGGAAGCTGAGACCTGGAAAATAGCTGAATGTTGCATTGGGCAATAGCTTGTGTCAACCTAACCTTAATGGAATTTCTTATGCAATTGTGTAACAGAACAGATCCCTTCTAAGGAGGAGATCCCTTATAGTTAATACAACTTTTGGTGGTAATCTGTAAGTGATGTACCTGTTATGATAAGATATCTGAGATCTTATTAACTGCATCAAGAACAATTTGAATAGTGTTTGATATGAACAATTTTTGGGGAACCAAAGATTATGATTCAAGAAATCTGAATTTAGACTGTTTATACTGTTTTTTTCGAAGAACTTTATAACACAACAGCCATCCAAATCTTGAATTTCATCAACTTTTCTGAATAATAATATATTGATGAAACAATTAATAATATACAGAGTAATATGGGGTTAGAATACAGACAAACCCTAATAAACTTCGAAGGGTGTTGTCTATCATTGTCAGGTTGAGAAATGCTCTTCAATCTGTATTATTCTTCACATACTTTTGTCACTATACAGTATAAAAGTTGTTATTAGATCTTCAAATGAATGGAGTCTTGTTGCATAATAATTATGGAGTCCTATTACACAAGAATCTGAGATCTGGCAGCGCCACGGGAGCACTTTTTTCGCCCGGATTTGCTTAGTGCACAAACACAGATCTCAAGAAGCTCATAGTCCTCATCCCAGAACAGCATTGACGCCTTCTCTGGATTCTCCAAAAGCATTTTTGATGTTAGGAACCCAGCAATTGTCCATGTCTGGAAAAGACGGGCTTGCTTCCCAATAAACCTCCCATTTCGGGTATCATAATATTCAGGCCACCGGTCCACCGGAAGCCTCTCCTCAGCTAATGCAACCGCCTTTCTAGCTAATTCTGGTCGACCCATTTTTATGCAAGCCAATGTGAACTAGAATAGAACGCAAGCAGATAGAAGGTTAGAAAAAGCACAGTAAATTGAAGATCAGAGAGAGGAAAAATCTGAAATAAATGGGGTTTTCTGACCAACTGTCTGATGGGTGTCATTAAGATCCTAGGCCAGAAGAATCTTGATCAAGTGATTGTAAATATCTTAAGGCATAAAACATTTTATTTCGGGACATTGGCTGTATTCATAGTGTTTAAACTCGGAAATTGGCTCGGGATCAGCCGAGACGGATCGGCTGCATTTAATTAAAAAAAAAAACCTTGGATGGTTCCGAACACGAGATGGATCAGACCGATCCAGATGTTTTGGGGTTTGGATCGGACGTTCCCTTACACCATGGCTGTATTTATCCACTTCGAATTCGGTTCAATAAATGGAATGGCGAGGTCTAATCAATTCAAGATTTTGGCCTAGAAGATCTCCTTAGACATCAAACAGTGGTTCCAACCATGCTGCCTTGAATATACCTCAAAGATAGAATACTAAAAGCAAAATCCAAGCATACCTGCCATAGCAGAGTCGGCCAAGATCCACCATTATGATATGACCAAGGGCTGCCATAGTCAAAATATAAAACAAACTTTAGTTTCTATTATCTCACTAAGAATTTGCACGACTAGCTGTTACGTCTTGGAGCATAAACGTATTGAATGCAAAAAGAGATGTAATCAAATTCAATAAAACGATGTAAGAAAACTCACGTATTCTTTGGGTCACTGCCGGTGATTATGCGCCACTCCTCGTACTCCAAGGCAGGGTAACATATCTTAAGAGGCATCTGCCCCGCAAGATCATCCCATTTGGATTCAATTAAATCCAGAATACCCTTGTTGTGTTTTGGAGTACCCAAAGATGAAATAATAGCCCAAAGGTTTCCGAGCATAAAGAACCTGAAATCCATGTGAGCGGGCTGTAGATTACCAATAAGATAACCACCTTTCTCTGGAATCCAATCAACTAGCCAAGTAGGAATTTGATCGGGATAAATATTGAACTTGTTAATAGCATCGGTGGAGTATTCCTCCGTTTTGTATCGATATATCTCATTAATTTTCTTCATATCAACCCAATAATACTCTCTGATGTGAAATGACAATGCACTGAGTCTGTTATTGATTGCCATCACCAAATTTTTGGATCCATCACTAATGGTGAGCATCTCACGGGAGCACCTTAGCGCAGAGTAGAACAATGCCTGTGAAATTGAATTTGTTAAGAAGATTGCAAACCATAGATGAAGAGATGCAACAGATACAGAATTAAGACGAAGAGAGTGCAAAAAATGCAACTGACAGATCATCATCAATAGCATAAATTTTTTCCTTTATGCAAGATGAAAATCTAATAAAACAAGATAAACAACTGTCAACAAAGGCCATATATCTTTTCATTAACTCTATGATTTAAACAAGATCCCAAAACAAAATTTAATACGGTTATGTTGTGATCATAATTTTAATTTTGGTACAGCTACTCTAGTAGTAATCTATAGGCACTAAAACACTAGTATAGTACAAATCGGTTGATGTCCTCCTGTCCCTGGGACGTTGGTAGGATATTCCCTCAAAAGAGAGATGGGACGAGGAGGGTCGGGGGTTCGATTCTGTGTCTCCCCTATGAGGGAGTGGTCTAGTGACCACAAGCACGAAGATACCAAAAATTAAAAGTACAAATTGGTCGATGGGCACTTTGTAGATAGTTGTTGTCAACCTAAACAGGCTTGGTGGGAGTTGATCCTACCACCTCCCCATTAGGGAGGGTATGCTGATATCAACCTGCCAATTGATACAGTGATTGCTGCAAATTTGAATTCAATATCACATGCTTGAAAATTATACAGAGATTTTCATATAAAACACATAATTGGTGTATAAATTCCTACAACGGATTCCCAAGTCCTTTCACAATTGTAATTTGCATAGGTGAATTCCTCCCAAGTGAATCCATTTCACATACCATCTTTTGACAAGAAAAACTCATTGATAGTATTCCTTTTTCACTTGTAGGGTGAATCCAGTTTCAACTCAAGCTGTAGTTTTCACATGAATTAAAATGTAATAACTGTAAAATTTGAATATATATCATAGGATTCTTGATTAGCTGGATGCAAGTAGAGAGGGTAATAAATTCAGAACAAGAAATTAGACCGACAGAAAGCAAGTTCCCATGACAACTAAAACACAATTAATTGGAAAATCTTGCATGTGAGTATGCCGGGCATTGACACTCAAGAGTTAAAAGTTCAGGACAACTACATCACAATTAATTGTAAATTCTTGCTCTATAAGAATGAGAGGGCCCCCATTTAATGTTCTTTACAGCCCACGAAATTTCGTTATTTATCTCTTCAATCTACAGGCTTCCAGGAGTTTTCAGACAATAAAATAATGTGTTTCATAACCAAGGGTTATGACATTCGATATCCTAACTTTGCATTATCCAAATAATAAGCCAATATAATATCCAAAGTATGACAAGTAACGAACCGCCAAGCTACAGACAGCAAGAGGAAGCTAGATGTATAGAACAGCTGAAAAAGTGAGTTGCCAACCGACAATTAAAGATGAACAATTCAGAAGTTGCATTACATGAAAAGAACATAAACCACAAAGAGAATAGTTCAATATCTGATAGTGGAAATTCAACTTACTTGGATCTCAAGGGGGTGACCATGAATTCCCATTCGACGATCTATCATACAGGAGCCATCAGTGACAAGAAGAGAAGGGAACATATCAAATCCATCGGTTAAACACAAATTCATGATTAGTTTTATGCCTGTCTGTACATCCACCCTTTCTTGCAATGCCTAGTCACCAGTGATTTTCCCATAAGCTCTCAACAAGATAATCCACCACAACCCTACATGCAAAAGAACATTCTTCAGTGTTCAATTGATTGTTTCAATTTTGAGTTCAATTGATTGTTTCAATTCTGATTTTCCCATAAGCTCTCAACAAGATAATCCACCACAACCCTAAATGCAAAAGAACATTCTTCAGTGTTCAATTGATTGTTTCAATTTTGAGTTCAATTGATTGTTTCAATTCTGAGTTCAATTGACTGTTTAGAATTGCTATAGAAGTCTCAGAAGAAAATCTGTCTTCTTAAAGGATATTTACAGAGATAAAAGATGGACGTCAAGAGATGACCAAGCTGAGTACAAAAAAGGATCATAGAACATCTTAATCTCAAAGGATTTAACAATTGCCACTATATATTAAGGTATAAATATAATAAACTTACCGGAATCAACAGGGGCAACACGTCCAATAGCTGACTCGCCAAAATCTGGATCTAAAATTTCCTCAACTGCTCCATTACTGCCATTAAGAGGCACGGTTCTAACCTTGAAGCTTGCAGGCATCAACCCTTGCCCTGGGCTGTAGCAATCCACGGTTTTCTCCCAACTCTAAGGAACAAACAGAATAACATTTAATAAACCTTTAAAAGTGTTATTGCTAAGAAAGATCCGCATTGTGCCAGCATTTCCGTACATATATTGAATGTTTATACACACACACACATACCACTTACTCTAAAAGCTTAAGCTGTTAGAGAACGGCACAACAATGTATATCAAATGGTTCAACACCCCTCGCACGGGAACAACACATCCATGGGAGAACAAATGGAACTGAGGCAAACACACACCGGCATGGGAACAACACATCCATGGGAGAATAAACACACAAACACATAACCCCGAGATTCGAACACTTGACCTCCTGCCCTGATACCATTTTAGGAATTAATTACTCTAACAGCGTAAGATGTTAGAGAACGGTACAACAATGTATATCAAATGGTTCAACACACACACACACACACACACACACATATATATATATATATTCGTGATCCATTGAACTGACAACTATATACCAAATTAAGGTTCGGAATAGTCAAAAGATTTCCTCACTAACCACTGAAAAGAACATTTCCATTCATAGAAACATCAAAAATCACTTAGATGCAGAAAGAAAATAACATAAGAACACCAGTCAATAAAAGTTTGCAGTTCATAGAAACGAAGAAGTGGCATTAAATTGGAAAAAAAAAAACGAGTAATCATTGAGAGTGAATCATTACCTGCAATTGCAAGGTGTGAAGAAGAAAATTCCTCACAATCTCCCCTTCTCCCTTAAGCAAGAAGGCAAGTGCCGACGGTACAAAATCTCGAATAAACACCTGATCGTAATTGAGAGGTTGCTTGTCTCCGGGATCATTTGCTGCTACAGTCCCCACCGGACTCCCGCAGTAACTCACCACTGCACTTCTCAGCAACTTCCATGCCTCTTTCTCAATCTCCGACTCCTCTCTCTTTGGGATCGAAACCTCAGGCTCAGTCAAACCCTCCGAGTAATCTCTACTTACATTCGATTCTTCTTGTATCTCTGTGTCTGCACCTGTATCGATTCTCTCGATCACCAAAGGCTTCACGTTCAATCCACCCTGAACGTAAATCCTCTCGAAGCTCTTCTCATTAACACGAGCCTCGACGGACGTGGAATGATGCCGGACGTCCGATGCAACATTTGCTATGATACAAACACCTCTACCTCTACCACCAACACTATAGCAGCTCGAGAAAACCCTAGATTGGCCCCAATTCGAATCAGGAACGCCAAAATCTCTCCGATTAGAACTGATTACACGTCTAAACCCTAGGATTCGAGGACAATAGCGATGGAATTTACGGTCTTGGACGAATTTAGATCGAGAATTCGACAAATTATCAATAACCGAATGGTGGCATTTTGGGGATGGGAATTTGAAGAACGACGAGCTTCTGCAACTAATTAGGATTCTACAACAGGGTTTCATGGTGGAAATTCCGAAGGAAATGCTTGTATTCATACAGAAGGAACCGAAATTAGGTTGAAAAAAAATCAAATCTTTATCGATTTTCTGAAATGGAATCTATATGTTTACATACGGAGCTCTGTTTATCTTGAAAAATTGTAAAACAGAGACCAAAGAAATTGAGATAAATTGCAGAAAATATGAACAAGAATCAAAAAAAATTTCTTCCTAAAATCAGTCTGGTCGAACTGTTTGAAAGAGAAACAAATGATAAATAGATAGAGGAACGATGTCTAGAGATCGACACAGAGGAAAGAAACTGAGAGAGCCAATTTATTATTTATAGGCGGAAAGCTGGGGAGGGTTCGTTCATGAATAATACTCGTCTTGGAAAATGTGAATTTTGTATTACACAAAATTACACAATTAGCCTTGAACGTGTAAGGACCAGCTTCATTGTCAGGAGAGGATGGGATGAGGATATTATGGTCCGAGAGATTCAGCGTGACAGGTCCACTGACCCCTTTAGGAAGAAATCGAAAAGGTCGGTTGGTCAATTGTCAAAACAAAAATGTGGCGAATCCTTGAAAAAGAAAAGTTTTTGGTTTTTTCCTGACAAAACAACGAGCGCGTCCGCCAGCTCCACGTATTAACGACTACGATCCGTATATGCGTATTTTCTATTGGTTATATAAGTATAGTAGCTTAGGATGTCTCACGAGAAGAAAAAACTGCTGAGAATTATCTCGTTGCTCCAAAATATCGGCGACGCTTAAGGCTACTTTAAGGCTTATCTGAGATATTGAGTTGATAAATTCAAGTGATTTTTTTTTCTCACTATTGACCGTATTTTTGGGAGCGACATCTTAAATATGCGTAACGCGTGACGCGTAGGGAAAAAAGAGAGATGAGTGCTGTTGACGTGGCACATTCTTTCTTATCCACAATTTTCATATTCCCTATTTACACGTGTCAATGTTAAGACAACACCCTTTAGCCACCAAAATCGCACTTTCTTTAACACTTTTGGAGCCAATCCAAAAGTGAAAGAATGGATAACGTGTAGGGTTATTAGTGGCAAGCTGCAGGCTCAAGTATACAAAGGCCCAATCATCTGATAGGACTAGAAGAAAAGAGATACAGGCCCAATATATCAAGTGCCCTGGCCCATTAAAAGCCCTCCATGCTTGGGTCTTTGTATACTTGACCTAGCCTTGTTATTGTAATGAATATGTAACCGGCTGTACATATTTAGAAATGCCCACTGAAAGGCAGGGCCCATTTTCCTTTCCATAAAAACTCTTACAATAGGCCTAGTCCAACAATTTAACTTTAATAGAAAACCAGTATACTCAGACACGGCCCGGCAAGATGTATTTGACCGGGCTTTAAGGCCCACGACATGGCACAGCACGACCCAGATACAATTGGGTTTTGGACAAACTACAGTCAAAAAGCAAGGGCCCGACCTGACACAATAATAATAATCGTGACTTGTGCGATATTGGACCTGGGGGCCCCAAAATTAAAAGTTCTTACAATAGCCTGGTCCAACAATTTAAGTCCAACAGAAAACCAGTATGCTCAGACACGGCTAGGCACGATGTGTTGGACCGGGCTTTAAGGCCCACAACATGGCACAGCACAGCCCAGATCCAATTGGGTTTTGGACAAACTATGGTCCAAGCGCACGGGCCCAACTTGACACAATAATAATCGTGACTTGTGCAATATTGGACCTGGGGGGCCCAAAATTAAGCACGGCAAGCCTTATAATATTGGGCCCGTTGGACACCCCTAATCTGAAAGAGAGAAAAAAATTAAGTCAAATACATTTCATTTTCATACATGTCCTCTCCTAATCTCAATTAGGGACAGCCCAAAATTAGAAGGTCATACATTAATACAACTCCAAAAAAATAAAATAAAAGAAAGCTGATAAATAAAATGGTCATAGGCATCCAATTGGTCTAAGTTTTAAACTGTTGAACATCCGCCCACAAATTGAACAGTATGAAAACAATGACTTGAGGACTGCTGTTTCCCAAGTAAAAAATAAACAAAGGAAGGTGTATTTCATCATTAATTAATTATTATTTCCAAAATGGAACTTCTAATCAACTTTATAATACAAGCTCACACACCAAAGTGGAAATGTGGACCAGTTTATATCTATAATAATAGAAGCTGCTTCTTGTTGTCAAATAAGCAGCTTGAAGAAGTCTCTTGTCCCATCAAAGTATTGAATAGGCTGCTTCTTGTTGTCAAAGAAGGATGTCATATTATATCTATAATAATAATATTAATGCGCTTTTCTACTACTTGGAAATTGTCTTGTTTAACAGCGTTTCATGTTTCACTGAGTATCTTATTATTGTGTTCCTTTTACTCTTATCATCTTTACCTTCCTTTGAGATCTAGATTTATTATTAAGGTTCCATATAATTATAATGCTAAATCGATTGAGTGTGAACATCCCTATACAATTTTAATAATTATACATACAACGGCATGAAACGTCTTCTGATTCGATAGAAATCTTTAGCTGTAAATGATTCGAAGTCGTATACATCAAAATACATGAACCGAATCGTATACAACCTTCACCATCAAACCTACAATTTTCAAGTTTCGTACAAGAAGACACCTTGAAAACCACATATCTATAATCATGTGGTTCCTTTACTTGCTCCTTTCAAATCCTTAGACTATGTGGTGGTCACAGAATCCGTATTTTATGTACTCCATACCTTAATTATAACCACACTAACCCTTACATTCACAATTTCACTAACTCGGGGCTCGAAAATAGGTCTAATTTAGCAATCTCAACATGTTTAAGAATAGCCTAACTCAACATATATTTTCATCCTTGTAATAGAAAACTGACCACCACCTACATTTGTTGCGGCTTGAAAATATCTAATATATATGATTGGGTGCCTGTCGTTTTCATCTAAAAGAAAAATGTGGATAAGAGACTTATAAATGGCTGCATCATTAGATGCCTTTTGGATACAACCACTCACGCAAGAGATAAAGAGGAAACAAAGGTAGAAGAGAGGGAAATAATTAATACTTCTTGTTTTTTATTTTTTTTTTTCCTAAACCACCCGGTGTCCGGAAACCACATATCTCCGACTAAATCCGGATTCGACCTAAAAAGGACTACAAAGGTGGCAAAACTCTCCCACAACGCAGCTGAAAGAGAAAAGATAAAGTGCAGCGAGTAAGTTAGGCTTTTCCTATGCCCATCAAAATCCTAATTCATGCGGTACTGTATGAGTAGGTACTTTCATGTTCTTAACCCACGGGGCATCAAAAATAAACCTTTGATCTGATGGCAAGGGGAAAGTACCCATCATCAAACGTCATGGTCATCTTTATCTTGACCAGAAGTCAGTTGGATGGGTCCATCAGGTGGTGGTGGGTCTCACTTCGCTTTGCAGAGAGAAGCAACGTCTGTGGGTGGTGGTTTTATGGAATCCAGTTGTATACACTTTGTCTGCAGCGACATTCCATTGGTCTGTGTCTACGTGGTAACGCCACCTTCGGAGTGTTTGGAATTTGAAATGACTGTTTCCAGGATTATACTTGAGTACATTACACGTGTAACATTCCCAACGCTTTCTCCACTTGGGACACTTCAAAAGGCTTGGCCGAACGACACCTGTCCAACAAAATTCCGCCGCCACCTCTCTCTCTCTTTCCCTTGTTCTAATTTATCACGTCTCATCACAACACGGAACATGTGCACGGTCAATGAAAACGTAAATCCGCACGTGCTTTAAAATCAATATTCAAACAGCCGTTGGATCGACACAATTTAATCTAAGCCTACGATCATCTACTCAGTTATTGGTTCCGTACGGTTGGTGCTTTATTATAGTACGGAACGAATGATCTGGCAGAAGAAAAACCAAAAATGCTCGCGTTGGCATTTTGCAGTGGATTGTCACGAACAACCATTCACGTGAGCGTCAGCATGCAACATACACCATTTGTAGGCTAATTATATCAAGACACGTGGTGAAAATAATTGTCATTCCTGGCTATATCTTCTTGATCATCAAGGATCTTTTGAGTTGATTCACACTTGGAAAATACTTATAATCCGGATTCTATATATTTTTTTTATGTATTCGGACATCATTCATGACATATTTGTTTTATAGATGTATATATCATTCTTGATTTGGACATAAATCCTTTTTTGTCTTTCCACTACAATCACAGAACTTGATTTTTAAAAATTAGGAAATTTTTATTTCTATCAATTTTAAAACATGGAAGGATAATTTGTTTGGTCAATTCAATCGGTCCATCTGAAACATGACTCTCTGGATTAGCTATGTTTATGGTATTTCAAGTTGTAAAAATCCCTATAAAACATGTATATTAACAAGTCCGTCCAACATTTTAATGTTTTCCAAGTTTTATATATAAAGAAAGACATTAATTTTAAGTAATCCGTATATATATCATGTGACAAATGTCTTTAGAATTGAAAACTTAATACAAACGGCCTAAATTGATCAAATATATATACTTGTGAAGAAGTAAGATCTCTAAATATCTAAATATGCTTCCACGTGGGATATACCTATCACAATAGATATATATATCTCTACAGCGTCTCACCATCAAATTAAAAAAAGAATAAGGATAAACAGGTAATAAACAAAAGATGGAAAAAGCCAACAATTCACAATTTTAGTTTCAGAAATAAGCATTTCAATAGTACAACTCAATATTAAAAAAAAATGAGACTAGGAAAAAAAAACTATAACTCCATAGAATTTGAAGAATACACAATTAGCCCCTCCTTCTTCACACTCTCCCACTGTATCCAATTTATAACTTTCACTTTTTATACATATTTTCACAGTTTCTTCATTCATAGTTGTTGCTGGAAGAACCAAATATCCTCAACATTCCACAAATTCTCCGATACGTCCCCGTCGAATAACCACATGTTGTTTTGCTCAATAGCTGGGAATTCTAACCCATGGTTATAGTATCCAGATGGGCTAGTTAGAGATTGCAGCTGGTCGGTAACCTGGCCGGTTTGATCCATAGCCGTAGCCTGGAAGTTGTAGTAATGGGTAGGGTCTGAAGTACCCGCAGAGATTTGGGTCCCTAACGAATCAGCCGAACCGGCGGTGCTGGAGTTCTCAGGGGTTGTTAAGTTGGGGTTAACCTGCGCAACCCCCAAGCCGTTGCAGCAGCTTCCCTTGTCCAGGATCTGGGCGGCCGTAATGTCTGCACGCCGAGTGGCGGTGGTGGTGGTGGCGCAGGCTCGGATTCTCTCGACAAGCCTCGGCATCCATAGATAACGCATGGTGTCCTTGAATTGCTTGCTGTTAACGTCGCATTTAAGCTGCTTGGCGTGCTTTTGAACTCGAGTTCTCCAATAGTTTTTAATCTCATTATCTGTTCTTCCCGGTAATTGTTCGGCGATTTTCGACCATCTTCATCATTCATCGGAAGAAGAAACAAAAAAGAAAAAAGAAAAAAAAAAACCATTAAAAGATTAGATTAAACGAAGATAACCCAGAAAGATTAATTGGTAATTAACAAAGATATTCATATTGTTGTTATGTGGAGACTACTGAGGCAACAAGGAAGTCCTGATGATCCAGCCACTTTCACTTTTATTATGTTTAACCTTAATTACAGGATATTTATTTATACTTTCGTGACTGTTCTCTGTAACACATTATTCATACTTTTGTAATTGTTCTTCATCATTTCTATCTTGCTTTCTTAACACATTAAGGAGAAAATAAATGTGTTCATACCGGTTTCCCCATCGAGAATGGAGCTCGAGAATCAGAAGTTGTTCTTCAGGGGTGATGTTCCCACGTCGAACGTCGGGACGTAAGTAGTTCAACCATCTCAGTCTGCAGCTTTTCCCGGTTCGTCTCAGACCTGTTTCGAAGAATTGCAGAATTTTTTAAGGGGCTTGGTTAAGGAAAGAAAGAAAAGAAATTGAGATCGATGTTTCCGATGGATTATGGTTCTGGGTATGTAAAGATCATATTGAAACTTTTGAGAAACGTGAAAATTTCTCTATATATATATATATATATATATATATATATATATATATTACCTGCACATCGAGCAAGAGAATTCCAGCGACCTTCACCGTGATTAGAAATGTAATTGATGAGTAAGAGGTCTTCTTCAATAGTCCATGGGCCTCTTCTGAGGTCCATCTCTTTTTCGCTTTGAGTTACAGAGTTGAAAATTCTTCCATTCACATCCATTACTGTAAATAGAGAGTTTGATTGATTGATGAAATGAAAGAAGGATTTGATTGAACGAAAGAGAGCTAGAGAGAGAGTTGGATTAATTTGGAGGACAGAGATTGAGAGAAGTTGAGCTTTTATAGATAGATAGAGAGAAAAGGTCGTATGTTGGATTGGAATAAGTAGCATAAGCCACAAGAGCTTTTAGATTAATGGATTAATTAGACTTTAAAACATATTAATTATAGTTAGTGAGTAAGCTAAGAGGGGTTTGAAGTTTGACACTTTGACTTTATGCAAACTGTCTCTTAGCACCAAACTTTCCATGGGAAATAGTGTTCTCTGTTGGGACAAGCCATCCTTCTTCTTTTTTTTAATTATTAATTAATATATTGTTTAATTTTCTTAACTTTTTTTTAATATTTTAGTTAATTTCTAATTGTGCAGAATGCAGACACAACAAGGTTTTATGAGAAAAGAAAATTTTGGTATACTTCCCATTTTCTCAAAATATATTAGAGGCCGCATTGGAAAGCATGTCAAGATATTTTTAAAATTTTCTAAAAATAATTTTTAATATAATAAAATATTTAATATAATTAAAGATATTATTATCTTTTGATTTATTTTAAGAGGCGAGGTTTAGGTTTTCAAAATAACCCTTCCTACCTCTTTTCAATTATAAAAAAATGATGTAACAATAACACAACTTGCACATTCTAAAAGTGTATTAACGTGGGACAAAGATCTTCTGTGGACCTGAGTTGTGTGAACCTCGTGTGAGATTCAAAGGAGGTTGACACCAACCCCCAAGCGGACCTACTAAAAATGATAGCCATCACCGATTAGGTTTATTAAGTCTAGTAGGGTTTTAAAAATGCTAGTCACCCTTTTTAGTGAGATTCGTCCGGGGACAGGTGTCACCTTGTGTGAGGTTCGCATAGCCCAGGTTCAAAAGATCTTTGGCCGTCAAAGTAATTATTAATTATTTAAAATATATACTTATTATTTATGAATTATTAGTGATTATATAGTTTTACAATTAAACTATTATATGCTATTAGTGAACATGCTATATTAATAATATTAATATTGAATCAAAATAAATTAATTAAGAGATTATACAAAAGAAGATATTAAACAAGTTAAAGATACACGTTTGCAATAAAAAGACTTGAAGAACAGGTGGGCAATTGACTTCTTTTAAAGGAAACCCACAAAAAGATAAGAAATAAACAAAACAAAAAAAAGACAAAGACAAAGAAGATGAAGAGCTCCCCACAAACAAGACAAAATAAAAATGTACGGTGATTAAAATGAAGATCAAAAGTCATGATGATCACGTGCTATACAGAATAATATATAATGCTACAAGCCTAGCCTACAGATGCATGCACCTATTTTGTCTTCTTACTTGTCCTACTGATATAAAAGGTTAAAAACAAAAAATATTCCTATCATTTTACAGTTTCCAACTTAAGAAGCACTTTTTAACTTTTGCTTTTTCCACATAATACTTTATGCGATACTTCACATAATAACAAATGCCATTAAGGTTGCGTTTGACCAGACTTATATAAGTGTTCATTTTAACTAAAGCACTTTTTTAAATTAAAAGCATGTTTGGTAACATCTAATGGGTAAGTGTTTACCCATAAAATAGAGGAAGGCTACCCATAAAGAGAAGCTGTTGAGAATAGCTTCTCTAATCACTTGTGCAGAAAGTTATTTTTACACTTTTATTAAAAAATTTATAAGCACTTGAATAAATATATCTACCAAACACTACTTTCTTCAAGTAAGCAATTTATTAGTGCCGCGGATAATTGAATCATTTATCTACTAAGTGCTAATCCAAAAGAACAAGCCTAGCGAAACGCAGCCTTAGGACCTGAGATAGAATGAAGGAAGAATCGGCTTGGTTGCTTTCTCCCCCCGGAAGGAGACTTAATCGGAAAAGCCAAACAATAACAAACCCATTTTGGAGAATCTAATATAGATTTATATTAAGGACCCGAGAAGTGAGTGGACGTACGGATACCCATTTGATAATTACTTAAAAGAAACCTTGAAATCAGTCAAACCCCACCTTGGAAATTAGTAAAACCCACCAATCAAAACAAACCTTCCTTACCTCATCAAGCTGAGGTAAGAGAATTTCAAATCACTCTTATCTTAGCAAGAAAGAGAGAGGATAATCTTCTGGATATCGATTTGGATCGATGGAGAACAGGGAAGGCACCCAAAAAGAAGAAGAGAGAAGGAATCAATGGACGGTCGTATCAACTTGTGCTTTCCAAAGTCTCATGTCAAAAGTACTGCCCGGGTATTAGGGTCCACGGCTTCGATGTATCCATGGTCGGTGCAGAATTTACATAAACGATTCTCTCTCTCTTTTACTGTAACAATCTTCTGCTTTCTAATATATACTATCTGAAGCGTCTTTGACCCAAAGTTCCCAAAATGTATTCTTTCACGCCTTTACTTCTTACTGTCCATATCTTTGACTCTGTAAATCTACTTCTTCATTTCTAAAAGCAAATATAATCTAACCAAAACAAGTCTCTGTTTGAAACACCAACACAATAAGCCATTTCTTATGAAAATTTGCTTTATTATTGCTTTGTTCTTTCTCCTTCAACCCATCTCTCTATGTAGGAGTCGCCAAACCAAACTGAAAAGTGAGGAGCACTAATGTCTCAGCTATTGAACTCATGCTTTCTGTTTAAGCCAACAGCTTCACATTTAAATACATGTCTGTGTGTAAACGTAAACATATTGGTCTCTAACACTAGCTTAATTTGTATTATTATATCACTCCATTAATAAACCTTTTTTGTTTAATCAAGCATGTTGTGGGACTCCTAGGCAAGAGTCATGATAAGCTCATTAGTTTAATCTTCATTTGATTGCTCCATGTCCTCCAATGGGACCCTGCCCCTAAAAATACACACATACATATATCTTTCTTTTAGTCAGAGTTCACATTAGTGAAGGAAGAAGACTGGATTTGTCGACTGATGATTTGGCAATTTCACATACAGCAACCTACAGTGGAATTCGCCACATGTCGATCGACGGGTCGTGGTGCGGTCTGAGAATCTAATAATGGGATTATGTTGTTGTTTTCAGAATACCCATTCAGGATTCTTAAGGATCTTCTGGGGATCACTTGCATTGGCAATAAATGGATCTAGGGTTTTAATGGCTATGAATTTGTCAAGAGTTAGGAAGGATAAGTCAAAGTCTTGGAAAAGAGTATCCCAACAGAGAACTTTGTGATCTCTTAGGTAACCCTCCAAATTAGTTGCGTTTTCAGGTTGCAAAACTGACTAATCAAATCAATTGGTAACTATCAATCAATCCATGGTGATATATGAATCAAATCAAAACAAAATGCTATAGTACTCGCTACACCATCATACTACCATGAGTCCCTACCCCAGATGCAGTCAAATGCTATGGCCCCACAAAGTATTAATGAGGTTAATGGGGGTGGATTGTGATTTGTGACTACTGAGTGAAGAATTTGGGATGGATTAGACTGGATTCAATGGAACCTGTATGATATAGGTCGACTTTGTAAAATGACCTCTCCTTGGAATTATCCTGGTTTAGGATGAAGAGACTACAAGAGCTGTTTCCTAATAATTATGATCAAACTTGCTTAGTTAGCATTGTTTCATCAAACCCGGCCAGTTTCAGATTAGGTTTACGTAATCTCTTCCTACTATAGGGCAAAGCAAAACAATGCTTGAAAGAGCTCACAAGGACAATTCATCTCTTAGAAAACATAGCAAGCAAATGATTACACCATACATACATACATACATATATATATAAAGAGCTCACAAGGACAATTCATCTCTTAGAAAACATAGCAAGCAAATGATTACACCATACATACATACATACATATATATATATATATTACTTATTTTCTAGAACAATATGAAAATGTAATAAATTCATGAAGCTTTTTCAAGCTCTAGAAGAAAGCATTATGAAAAGGGCTCCTTGGTTAACCATTTGTTGAACTTAACCATCATCCTTGTTTAAAAAATTTATTCTTTGCAGCTCTTACTCTACAAGAAACTCAAAAGTCCAACCCCGCTCAAATAGTTCAAACCCCTATACAAGTCTATGCACAATAGACACCCTAGGGTTTACCTTTCATGAACTTGCTTGTCAATAAAGGAAGCTTATATTACACAATTCTACTTTAAAAAGTAAGCCTAAACACTAGCACAATGGGTCATTTTTATAGGTAAGAAATCATCTAGAAATGGCTTGGAGGAATCTCATAGAAGGTCTTATACTCTTTGAATTAATTGGTGGATACCACTACAAAATATTTTAATGCAATATTAAGCTTGCAGAGCTTTGGAAGGAAGACTTCTATCATCACTATAGGAAGTCTGAATCTTTTAAGTGTGTTACTATGTATCCCTTTTCCCCTTTTGTGTTGGTAAATAGTTCTATCTATATTCTCTATATGTGAACAAAGAAAATTTTCCATTAATGAACATTCTTAGAAATGATATTGAAACTTTGAGACTGGATACCCAAGGACATAAGAAGAACTTACATAACCAAGGCGTTCAGCAAGAGAATCAGAATATAGACAGTCCTCACTGGAAATCTCGTTGTCGGGACTGGACGAAGCTTCCTACAAATGCAAGAGCTTCTGTATGAAGGGCTTTGAGAAAAATAATATAAATGGACATTCTTGTACATAATTTTAAGTTGAAGGGGAAACTTTTGTCTTTTAAGCGAATAAAAGGATAGCAATACTCTCCCCAAAATTGACAATCAATCAACAATAACTTATAAACATCTCTCCATATGCAAATACAAAATTAAATCTATGATCTCACTTCATATTCCCCAGCTCGCGTCAGAGCTCGGAAACCTTTGTAAGGGCGATTTGGTAAGTTCTTGAGATCAAGCTGATCTATTTGCAGGCCAGAGAGAGCAATACCCATGATCTTGAAACCCACTTGAAACGTGGGAAATACATGCAGACGATCCAAACCTGTTTCCAGCATCAGGGTACCAGACATGGATGGAGCTTTATCTTTAGGAATACGCCCAATGGACCAAGAACACATCTGCAGTAATATTAACAAGATAAGTACAGTCAAATCAGGAAAAAAAAATGCCATAACATAGAGTAGGATGCTTCATTGTCATTAACTCCGTGCAGCAAACAGAGTACCCAATGAATAACGCATGGGTACCAGATCATTTTTAACAATATCCTTACCATTAACTCAAGCAGTCAAGTGTCCAACACGTGATTTTTACATGGTACAGCATACCGTTAAATTTCTGGTGTACCTATGAGTTATTCATATATATATAGAAGAGCGAAAGAGCGAGCGAGCGAGAGAGAGAGAGAGAGCAAAAATGTTCAGAAAATTCCAAATTCATCTGATCAGATCATTTCTAACTCCCGTGATCTCCTATATACATGGTTCTAAATATCGTATCGTATCGCCCGTATCGGGCGATACGTATCGCGTATCGACTTGGTCGATACGATAACTTCATGTAAAATGCGATATAAGAAAAAAAACTACCGTATCGCGCGATACGGTGTCGATAAGCTCGATAACTTGAAGTTATCGAGCGTATCGCTCGATACATGACTTAAAAAAAAAAAAAAAAACAGTCCAAACGACTGTTTTTGTGTTCCTTATTCTCTACATTGCTCCCAAACCAAAAACCTTAACCAAAATTCCT
>JAUPMG010000006.1:17617420-17640413 GCA_031762675.1 Pachysandra terminalis
GAGGCAGTTGGAACTGCACTGTTACAGAGTCAATAGTCTTTCCAGGATCATTTCGTATTCCAACTAAAACACTGACATGACACGTTCCCTCATCCGATGTTAGCTGAGGCTTTACATATATTGGAGTATTCTTTAATTTTTTGACCCTGTAAAGAAGTAAAAGGTAAATTGGGGAAAACGTCGTTGCCAGGCATTCAAAGGCCAAAGGCAATAATATCAAAATATTCTCTACGTCTTATATCATACCTGTAACTCATGAGCTTAAATTGTCCATTAGGAGGGACAAATGACAGAATTTGATGTGATTCCCAGGGCCGAAACCGAACACAAGGATGAAATCTTACATCATTTAGAATGGAGGGATTCGCAAAGGAAAGAGTCAAATCGGGTAGACCAGATAGATGGGAATTCACTTGAACTTCGCCATATATCTCACATTTTACTAGGATTCCATCCCTGAATAGCATAAACCAATAGAGAAAATTGTTTCACCTAACTACATAGGAGCAAGTTTGTGCAAATAGAGAATCAATATTGATAAGCAGTAGTCATCACTCCCATATTGGCTGCAGCCACCAGATCCATGTTGAATATGATTCTCATTATCAGCTAGAAGTTAAGCAGGTAAAGATTTCCCCAAGTCAGAATTTTGTAAAGAAAAAGCTGGTAGATGCACCAGCAGAAGCACAATCGCAAGACTGCATAGTACGTAACACAGATAGAAGCTTGTACACTTCATTGGGATAAGTAAAGGATCAAATATTTATGAAAAAGAAGTATCTTGTTGGATCACAGTGGCATAAATATAGAGTTGTATAACAAATTTGACAACATACGTATACCGCTGGTTGAAAGATCAAACATGGTGTAACTGATGTAAAATAATGGAAGTATTTAAGAATTTCACGATGACTTTTTTTTTTTTTCCCTCTTTTTGGCGAAGGTGGTATTCAAGCCCAGAAGGGACTTAAACCAAGTGTCCGACATGAACACCCAGAGACCCTACCAATTAAGCAGGCTGGCAACTTCAACTTAAGAATTTTACCATGGCAATTTCTTTCCATCACACGCTAATTTTCAGAGGTTTTTTTAATTTGCCTTCAAATAAAGAAAAACCAAAACACTTTTGACTATAGATCTTTTAGGTTTTATCAATGATTCAAATTACAACAGCATCAAAACACTTTTGACTATAGATCTTTTAGGTTTTATCAATGATTCAAATTACAACAACATTGAAATGCACTACTAGTTCACATCAAAAGGAAGTGATATATATACGAAAATTATGACCTAAGCTCATCAACTAATCCACTTGAATGGCTAAGCCAATGAATGCATGTCACATGTTGCCTATACAGGAATTCATACACTAATAAGGAAGATTGAAATTGAAGTTTCATCACACCTTAAGTTCAACTGCAATGCCAAGAATGCAAATCAACAAGCAGAAACAAACGGAGGATAACAAAAAACATAGGCAAACTTTATGTATAGACCTGTTTATTATTGGATCCATTTCTTTACCAAGAATGCAAATCAACAAGGATAAACAAAGGGAGGATTACAAAAAAGTAAGGCAAACTTTATGTATAGACCTGTTTATTATTGCATCCATTTCTTCAACAAGATCAACATAAACTTCATTGTTTGAATGCTTCAGTTCTGTTGTTCTCCAAGGCACACAGGATGCTGTTGCACCTGGAAGAGTGTTGCTCATATTGGAGCTGTTACCAGTCACAACACTCAAGACTTTGCTAACAATATTTGGCGGAGCTATCATATCCCTTAAGATGTTTGGCTCTGTTGTGAGAGGGAAGCCATTATCTATCATCTCATCCAGAAGCTGCAAGTTGTGCCAAACATACGCAATCTAAGTTTCTGGCATCCCCAAGCAAAAGGAAACCTAATTTGATGAAAATAAACACCAATTGGTGCTCTTAAAACCCCCAAAAAAAATGTATAAATGTCTGCTGTATAACCCAATCAAGCTTGAAAACTGTGTTACATTACTCACTCTTTAGATCAACCAGAACTGCTCTCAGATGGGTCAAGAAGCATACATCATATAAGTTTGTGCATGAACTTTTGAAAGCAATCTCAAAAATGCGAAGTGATATAAACACTAGTACTTTAGTTAGCTATGTGTACAGACATATGCATAGACCTACAAACTCAACAAGTAATACTGGAGTGCATGTTTTTGTCCTAGTGATGTCCAATCAAATTGATTATTTGCTGCCATGACATCCAATGGACGTAGATTGAGCACCAAAAGAGGAATTGAGAAAAGTACCTCATACACAATAATAAAGTTATCCTTGATTAAATCCTCATTCAAGCCTCCAAGATAATCTGAGAGAACATCCGCTACTCTGCAAAGAAACGATAAATCAAAAAATTACTCATCACCAATCCCATTCAGTGAACAGATAATAGTGGTGTGACATATAAATAAGACGTGTACGGGGACAAATTATATCCCACTTATATAACTTATATTAAGGAACACAAAAATACATTCATTATAAGGAGAACAGACAATGTATACCAATGTAATAGTGTATTACATATGCAACAAATAGAAAGTAATAAAAAGAGACCACCAGGTTATGCCCCCAACAGAATTAACTCCCAATTTCTAATGAAATAGTAAATGCAGTTCTTCTGAATTCCTCCATGCAAACACCCTATTAATCAGCTGCCACCGACAGAAGCAAATCTGCCGGCCTATTCTCAAAATTTCAACTACTACTCCCCTTCTGAAGGGACCAAGAGCTGGCAAAAGGAATCAACTTCCAAGGGATTGATCCTTGCAACTGAAATGTCCATGTTGCCAACTAGAGAAGTGCTCTCCCATGGTTTTCTGGGAATACCAACGATACACAGGCAAAAAGCGAAAAAATGGACCACGTATCCCTTTATATTGCACAATAGAAACACAGGTGCGCACTCTATGAACTAGCCCTACAAAACACATCTATATGAATCACTGCCCCCCTGCTTGCAAGATGATCCACTGTTAGGACCTTATCCATCACACAAACCTCCAAACTAGTGCTTCCACCCCAAGAGGACTTTCAGATTTCAAATGATCAGCGTGTTCCCCTAAAAAACACCAATCAGCCCTTAGAATGAGTTGACAGAAAATCTCTTTGCTAAGGACTTTTCAAACTCCTTTATCTCTAGCGTCCACCTTCACCTCTGAGAGCTCAAGGCAAGCCAACAGGACTGCATACTCCTCACTTTTCATAGAAAATAGACACCTCCTAAAAATAGAGTTTCACAATATATGACTACACCTTATCTGTAAAAAGGAATTCGCAGTTATACGCGTGACTCAGATATACCAATGAGGACAAAGATCACACAATCAACCTGAATGACACCAATGATCTTCTCTAAAAATAATATTGTCATTGTTACCCGCTTTGAAGTGTGTGTGTGCGTGTTAAATTGCCCACTTTGAATTAACCTGTTTCAGGAAACCATGTCGGAACTTCATAATGCCTTTTGAAATCCCTACCCTAAAAACAGCTGAGTAATCTCTACTATCCCATTCCCATCCGTCCTAACCAAGAATTTTAAAAAAAGCACCAGCTAAAGCTAGCACTCAACTGTTCCACTGGCAATGGGAAGTTGAACAATATATCCTTCCAGGAGAGTTACATTGATTTTCTTACACTATTTGCAGCAATAGACAATTCAAGACTTGGAAACATTTTCCACAGAGACCCTTGACCAAGTAGAACAGAACTCCATAATAGATGTTCGAACATAAGGAATCATGATCATCATATTATTCTCTGGAGTGCTATCCTCTATTGGATGCCAAGAACCTTTTGGTTCACCCAAGTGTTTCATTGAGATCCAGACACACATATACGCACGCACGCACGCACACGCACACACGCACACAAACACACACACTTCAAATTGAGCTACAATAACAACATTATATAATCACACACACACACACACACTTCAAATTGAGCTACAATAACAACATTATATAATCACACACACACAAGTCAATTGAGCCACAATAATATATAATCCCATTTTCAACAAGTAAACTTGATAATTCAATGAAAAACATAGCTAATAAAAGATATCATGGGAGAAAATTACACACACACACACACACACACACAAAAACTCACTTCAATTCCCATAAGAGGTGGCATTTCAACCTGTGTGCACGCCAAGAATGTGATCCCCTCACGAACAATTTGGAAAAGGTAATGAGTTGGTGAAGCAATCACTGATAGAAGCTATAACCCAGATGTGAAATGGTAGAGCAGAACAAAACGTAAGATTACAATCTAAGAAATAATTCGAATTAGGGTTTCTTTCTCCTCTAATTGTGAAGCTTAAGAGTTTACCTTGAAGGATTCGCCTTGAGAGATGGCGTGTTCCCAGAACCACGCACATATAGATCTATCTACCCGATGTCCACTAAACTGCTGCTCAAGCATTACCTCCCTTTTTATGAAGAACAAGAAGAACAACTTTTCAATTAAATCCCAAATTGTAGTAGAAAACAACGTTCTTGAGCTTTGGAAGATCAAACCCAATTGATTGAAAATGAAAACTTAATTTCACTAAAAAGAAGAAGCTCAAAAAAATAAAAAAAATAAAAATCAGATAACTCAACGAACTAATAATAAAAAGTGAGTTCATTTACAGATCATAGAAATAGAAAGAACATTGAAGTCGAGATTTACCCAGAATCTGACAACAGAAATATGCATTGCAACATCTTTATCTCTCTCTTTCTCTCTCTCCAATAGATCCAGAGAACGAAATCAGAACATATATATATATATATATTTTTTATTTTTTCCTTCTCACTGACGAGGGAGTTGATCGGAAAATCTTCGGTGTGGAAAATGGTTTATTGAATAGAACTCAAGTATATGGTTTGGCCGAGCTCAGTCTCGGATTCGGGTCAAGTCCAATTACAGAAATCATCTCACGCAACTCATGTCAAGATAACATATATAGTTCACATAAGAATCATCTCATACATAATAAATTAGATCTCATCAAGGATAATTATCATAAACCCAGTGGGGTTGGTCTAGTGGTTGGGCACTAGATTCTAAGGTGGCCGTCTCGAGTGGAGGTGAAAGATCTCGAGTTCGAATCCCAGCACTTTGGAAAAGCTTTCTGGGTCAGCGATTTATCAATGCCCACCCGTCACGACAGTGATTAGTCCCTTGGTTGTCACCTTTGAGGAGACACCGAGTCCTAGACCAAAAAAAAAAAAAAAAAGAGGATAATTATTATATAATTATTTTATGTTATTATATATATATTTTTTTTTGATTGAGCGGTCAGGGGGTGTCGGTCAGGGGGTGTCCTGACAACTTGCGCACACCACGACTAATCCCCTCCCTGAGGGATCTTAAGGGCACACTCTCCCACATCGGCCTAGTGCATTCAGGAATTACCTCCCTGAGTGCTCCCAGAGGAATCAAACCCATGCTGATCGGCTGAAGGGGTTCCCCTCCTACCAACTGAGCCAACTCCCTTGGGTATATGTGTGTTATGCATCTGTCTCCATATTTTTTGGTGTCATCACATTGAATTATTACGTTATTATTTAAATGTCTTGGAATCGACGCCCCACGAGGACCACGGGTCACGATTGTCAGAAATAATTCAAATGGTGAAGGCAATCATTAAGCAAACAAACAAAATTGTCCTTAGCTTTGGGCTTTGGTCGGGCGGGCATGTTAGGGTAACCCGCCCCATTACCATCCCCCACTTTAAATGCGATGTATTCTGGATTCAACTCCACACTTTTCAAGGTAAGAAGAGAGAGCAGAAATGGAGGAGGTGAAGGGAGTTGTGAAGCACATAGTGATGGTGAAGTTCAAGGACGGAACTCCATCGGACAAGATAGATCATTTCATCAAGGATTACGCCAACCTCGTCAGCCTCATCCAACCCATGAAAGCTTTCCATTGGTATGTCTACTCTCACCTTATCTATATTTCTCTCATCACTTCTCTTTTGGGTTTTTCTTCGCATTTACACGCCTGCGACTTTATTTTCTCTCTCGACTTGCCTCGTTTCTTGTTGCTTCTTGACCAATTGAAGAATTTATGGATCTTTTAGCATGTTTGCCATCAGTGTCTTGTTGATTCTCTTGATTATTAATTTCCCCTAAAACTCGCGCCAATCCGATTGACCTGATCCTCTATGAGATCACATTTCTTGCTAAATCTTATTAGGGGGACTTGTGATTTCTGATGACCCAAATGGTAGTGCATTTATCTAATTTCGATTCTGTGTTTAATTACCTGTTTTGCTGTTTTGATGTTTCCAGTCATTGATTGTGATGATGAATGTATGTAGATATGCAATTTGGTTTTGATTGGATTGTTGTAGCTTGAGAACTAAGACATGGGGATCAGTAGCAGTTGTTGATCTGATCAAGAAATAATAATAAACACAGTAAATGAAGATCAAAACAATGCAAACAGATATACGTGGTTCAGCAAAGCCTATGTCCACGGGAAAGAAGAAGTTTCCACCATGTCAAATAACGAATTAGGGTTACAATTTATACTCCTACCCGATATATAGAACAAATCCTCAATATACCCTTATCGTACCGCAAGGGACAGAACACCCCTCACCCTCAGGCTACTCCCCCTTGGATCTAGAGACTAGTGCTGTAAACGAGCCCAGCCGAGCTTTGCTCCACTCGGCTCGAGCTCGTAAAGCTTGAGCAAGGCTCAGGCTTGCTAAAAACATTTGGGCTTAGGCTCGGCTTGCAAAAAAGCTTAGACTAGTACAAATGCTGAATATTATAGTTGATGATTATTATTATACATAATATAAAATATTAACATGTGTGTTTATATTAATACATAATATAAGATATAGGAATATGGATGTATAATCTCATATACAAACCAAGCCGAGCCTACCCAAGCTCGGCTCAAGCTCGTTAAGATAATGAGTTTTTTTTTAGGCCCAGGCTCAAGAGCCTAATTATTGAGCTCAAGCTCGGCTCATTGACAGCCCTACTAGAGACTATTGAATATGAGCCACTATGTCTAACAGCAGTTTTGTTCGAGCTAGTGTATGTTTAGTTAATTAAACAAAGATATGTTTCATTATTATAGATGACTAGACTTATTATCACAATGTCAATAACTGAAGTACGTTTATGAAATTAGGTAGATCAATAGAAATTAAGAATGTCGGGTTATAACGTAAAAATGCTGTTTGAGGCATATAGAAAAGAGAAATTTGCATAATACAAGGAGGGGCATTTTCTTTCTTTTTTTGGGGGAGGGGGGAAAGATATTTTTATATTAATATCTTAAAAGAGCATCAGATCATCTTTAATGCATTCCAAAACCTGCTTGGGATACTGCATCTTCCACATAACTAAACCAGATAAACCATGCCCAACCTTAGTTAAAGCATCTGCTACTCTGTTCCCCTCCCTGAGGGTATGGGAAATCTTGACCTTCTTAAATCCATTCAGCAGAGTTCTTACTTTGTTCAAAACAGCAGAAGCATACCAAGGGCATTCCATTCTTCCCAAGACTCCTTCCAATACTACTTTGGCCCCTCTCCACCCAAATCCCTTCAAGTCCAAAAGATCTAGCTAAATAAAGACCCTCTCTATGGGCCAGAACTAGGAGTGGCATTTTATATGCTATTCCCATTCCAATGCTTTTTCACTTGTGTACGATTAGTATGAAGACTTCATGAATGGCTTTCAGGATTTTAGCACTGTTGACTGAGATAATGTGAATCATTTAGCGATAGTTTTGATCCGATCCACTTTATCTTTTGGACTCAGGTTCACTCTGCTAACTCAAGTCACTTACAAAATCAAGTCATACAATGACATACAAGAATAATTAATCTAAGATGTAGAAGGCCACTGGGAACTCCGCACCCCCTAACCCCATGGTCTTTTATGTATTAACTTAGTTTATAGTCTTTTATGTATTAACTTGGTTTATAGTCCGTAAAAAAATTAACTACTAGGAGCTATTGGATCATATAGATTTGTTTGAATCTAATTGAGTGCCAATAAATAAGTCATTTTCAAATTACTTATCAAATAAAAGACTTGTGTTATTGGCAGTTTCATGTGGGATATGGTGTTTTTTTTTTTCCTCCTCCTCTCTCTCTCTCTCTCTCTCTCTCTCTCTCTCTCTCTCTCTCTCTCTCTCTCTTAATTCTTGACAAATTGCACTCACCAGCCTGGGAATAAATTTCAGTAACTGGTGTACATATATATGGGTGGCAACAGGAACCAAAATCCTTGAAAGGAAAAAAAAGCAGGGAGTAATATATGGGTAATAGAATACATTTTTTTTTATCTCTCACCAAGTTCCAATTGAAGTTCACTTTTGGATGTTGTGATATACAACAGGGGGAAGGACGTTAGCATTGAGAATCTGCATCAAGGCTTCACTCATGTGTTTGAGTCCACTTTTGAGAGTGAGGAAGGCATTGCAGAGTACATTGCACATCCTGCTCATGTTGAATTTGCCAATGGGTTTCTGCCTACCTTGGAGAAAGTCATTGTTGTTGATTACAAACCAACGGCCGTCACTTCTTAAAAGTGAAAGGTGATCTATGTTGTTGGTTCTGTTAATGTTTTATCGGAGTCAAGGTGAGTCAGTCACCAGCTTTTTCATGTTTGTTTTACTGATGAACTACTATTAATGCGAGCTTAAGGATGTCACGTTATCTGAATTCGCTACAAACTCGTAAAATTATTTTCTGTTATCTGATGTTGAAGATATATACTGTGCCCTAGCTAGTTTGGAGGGATGTTGTTATGATCCTATGGTTAAGTATTTAATCGATTGAGTTTCCATTAGTCCTAGGGCTTTTGGAGCAATGGTTTGGTACTTAACAGATGTAAAAGGAAATATTTAAGGCATCTATAGCGTGGATTATAAAGATGGTACGCTAACCAATCTGCGATCGATTCAGAGTCATCTGGAGCGTGGAAGCTGTAATCTTTGTTGCATTGTGCAGGCGAACATGTTATGGGCCCACATACGTGCACGGATGCATCCAGATATACGTGTGCATGCACACTGAAGTTGATGTTGCAGCTTCTATGCTCCAGATGATATGGCTTCCTTACACAATAATAAACAGTTAAAAGAAATTATTGGGGCTTTATTTTGCTATGGAGGATGGTTTAAGGAAAATCCCAACTTGGACTTGCGACCATCTGTTCCTCTCTCCATCTACGATTCAACTTGAAATTTGATTTGAATCTCACTTGGGTTGGTCGGGTGGCCCACTCGGAGTGAATAGCCCGGCTTTATATTTGGGTGGGTTTGGAAAAGGATAATTAGCCGGTAGGGCTGGGATTTATGGCCTAGAATCGAACTTTGGTTGATGTTGGCCCGGTCCAAATATTTCTTACCTTCTACCTAATACCTAATGCATTTATTTATTTTTTAGTAAGAGTATATTATTTTATTATATAATTAATAATCATATTACTTATAAAATCTTATAATATATTTTAAGCTTATTAAATTTAAATAAATTGATAATTATCCTTTTTTAAGTAACTTGGATTTCAACTATAGTAGTTTTATAATAGATGGGCCAAGTTAGGGCCAGGTTGATCTGGGCTTGAGTTTGGCAAATGTGATATCATGTGCGGACTTGGACAAAAAATGTTAAGCCTGGACTTCGGGTCGGACCCGACTTGGACATACATAAACGTCCTTAGGTTTATACTCCAACCTGGCCTAGTCCAGCCCGTTGCCACCCTTACTACTACTATGAGGTGGGCCGTGGGGGTCGTGTTAAAATGACCAAATTACGCTTCCATCAATCGGTGGATCTCTGTGCATGCAATTCAGCAAAAAGTAGGTTGGTGGGAACCACTGAAGGACGAGACAGTGCCACGACGACTACTATCTGAGTTAACAATGCCGAGTCAACATCTCGACTCACCAATGCTCTTTTAAATTCTTCTCCACCTTCGACTCTTCTTCTGTCTTGTTGCTCGGCTTCAGAAGCTAACGAATAAGAAGAAAGAAGAGGACGAGCTCATAAAAATATTTTCTGTGATCTGAAATTGAAGACATATAATTTTTTTGGGGTAAAATTGAAAATATATACTGCCCTAGCCCCTAGCTAGTTTAGAGGGATGTAAAAGGAAATATTTAAGGTATCTGTGGCCTGGATTACAAGGACAGTATGCTAACCAATCTGTGGTTTCTGCTCTTGCATATGAGGTCATATCCTCTGGACCGTGGAAGCTGCAATATTAGTTGTAGTGTGCATGCACACTCATTACAGGTTCACATGTGTGCACGGATGCATTCAAACATAAGTGTGCATGCACGTTGAAGCTTCAGCTGATGATGTTGCAGCTTCTACACTCAAGATGATATGACCTCCTTAGACAATAATAATAAGCAGTTAAAAAGAAATTCTTTGTTTTGTTATGTGGATTGTTTTTGCGAACTCTGTTCCTCTCCATCTACGATTCAACTTAACATTTTGATTTGAATCGCACTTGGGTTGGGTTGGGAGACCCGCCCGATCCAAATAGCTCGGCCTTATATATTTGGGTGGGCTTGGGCAAGGATTATTAGTCTGTAGGTCTTGTCGGGCTAGAATTTAAGGCCCGATTGATTCTTAGGACCTGATTTGGGTTGATGTTGGTCTGGCTCGATCCAAACACTCCATACTTACTAGTACATTTATTTATTTTGGGAAAATTACATTACCTCCCTTGAGGTATGTCTAAAATTTTTTTCTTGGGGCCAAATTAAATTACAAAAAAATATAATAAAATCTAATGTGCTTCATTAATTAATGTTCGATGATTTTGGTCCGAAATACAATTTTGATAGAAAATTTTTCTATTCTTTATTTATTTAAATGAAATAAATAGCAAAATTTTATCAAAAATATTGAAATTCAAAGCTTGATGATTTTAACAAAATAATTTGTTTTTTTTAAATTATTATTTTAATTAAAATTAATTATTTCGGCAATTTTTAAACTTTTTTTGTCCGAAATCTTTTAGAGCAAAATTTTATGATTTTGTTTTGCCTACCTAGAAAAAATCAAAAAAATTCAACGAAATTTAAAACCTTGACATATATTAATAATTAGGTAGAGTTGTTAATGAGCAATGCTGAGCCGAGCTTTACCCAGTTCATCTCGAGCTCGTAAACTGCTCTGCTCGAACTCGTAAACCTTGAGCAAGGCTCAGGCCTGGCTCAAGCTCGTTAAAAAAATTTGGGCTCAGGCTCGTTAAAATATTTTAGGCTCCAGCTCGGCTCGTAAAAGGCTCGACTTGCAAAAAACTTAGCTTGGTTCAAATAAATTAATATTATAGTTGATAATTATTATTATATAGCATAATATATTAACATTTATGTTTAATATTAGTATATAATATAAGATATAGGAATATAAATATATAATAACATAAACAAATCGAGCTGGGCTTTAACCAAGTCGAGCCTACCCAAACTTAGCTCAAGGTCTTTAAGATAATGAGGTCTTTTTTGGACCTAGGTCTGGCTCGTGTGCCTAATTATAAAGCTGAAGTTCGGCTCATACAAGCCGAGCTAGTTCGGCTCACTAGTGGCCCTATAAATAGATATAAGACTAATTTTAAAAAAGTGTGTAAAAGTGTAATTTTAAAATGTTAATATGTATATAAAATTGTAATTTTAAAAACTATATATACAAAACATTAATTATTAAAAATTGTTAGAGTTTTGGGGAGGCCAACAACACAACTCCACTCAAGGTAAGTGGAGTGTAGAACAAACATGCGATTTTAAAAACTTTGGGGGGCCATGGTCACCTCGCCCCTGATTCCGCCCCTCAAGTTGCGATACAACGTTGTCGAAGGGAGGTACGTGCAACAAGTACGAGACCTCAAAAAAGATCAAATGAATATAAAAAAACTAACATATAACGAGGGCTCAAGTAGAGTTTGCTTATATAAAGAGTAGGCTGGTACGAGTTAAAAAAAAAAACAAAAAAAAAACACGTATTTTGGTACGTATCATTGATTAAGGCCATAAACGAGCCGAGCCAAGCCGATCCGAGTTTTCCCAGTTCAGCTCGGGCTCGTAAACCATGAGAAAGGCTAAGGCTAATTAAAAAATTTGGGGCTCAGGCGCAACTCAAGCTCGTTAAAGCTCGGCTAAGCTCACAAAATCTCGACTCAAGCTCATTAAGATAATGCGCTTTTTTTCAGGGTCAAGCTCGGCTTGCGAGTCTAATTATAGAGCTCAAACTCAGCTAATATGAGCTAAGCCTGAGTTCAAGCTGAGCTAATTCAGCTGGTTGACAATCCTATCATTAATGTTGTTATAAAACATGTGTCCGTCCTTATTTGGAATTGAAAGAAAAATTCATTAGGGGCGACATAGGAATAAAAAAATTGAACAGTTTAAAAGTGATAAACATGAAAATTTTTGTTTAAAAGACAAAAGGAAATAAAAAAATGAGACAAATCTCAAAAGGATTATAAACGAAATAAAAAAAAATTTCAAGGGTAAAATAGAGATGATGAAAAATCCATCGATTCTTTTTATATAACTATGATATTGTCCATTACAAAACCCGCATCACCAATGTCACGACAGCGGACTTGGCCAAACAATGTTAAACCGAAAGCTCGGATCGAGCCGGATTCGAACCAACATAAAAATACTTAGGTTAAGGCTTCTGTCTGATCCGAGCCTGGCCTAACCCGACCCGTTGTCACCCTAAATTTGAGGTGGGGGTCGTGATAAAATGACCGAGTTACCCTTCCATCAAACGTGGGGATCTCTGTGAATGTATCCAATTCAGCAAAAAGTAAGTAGGTGGGAAGCTCTGAAGGACGAGAGAGTGCCACGTGTACTACTTCTTAATAATACCGAGTTCACAACTCGACTCACTCAACAGCATTGCACTTTTAAATTCTTCTCCACCCTCGGCTCTTCTGTCTCGTTGCTCGTCTTCAGAAGAGGAAGAAGAAGAGAATGGCTGAAGAGCTCAAATCAACGGTCGAGATAAAAAATCTTAGGTTCACGTATCCGGGAATCGACGGCCAACCTCCTCCTGGATCCACTCCTTTGATCGACAAGTTCTCTCTATCTCTTAACTCCGGATATCGTTGCCTTCTCGTCGGATCTAATGGCGCCGGTTAATATCTCTACCTTGAGGATTTCTTTTGATTCAGCTCTTTTCTCTAGATCGTACTTTCAGGGTTTCTGATGGTTGTTGTTTATTTTAAAGGGAAAACGACGATTTTGAAGATATTAGGAGGGAAGCACATGGTGGAACCCCATATGGTTCGCGTGCTTGGAAGATCTGCTTTCCACGACACCGGTTTAACGTCGTCCGGTGATCTCTGTTATCTCGGTGGAGAGGTTCGATTTTCCTTCCTATGGTTTAGATTTAAATAATTGAAGTTTTCCGTTTGGGTGACATCAAATCACCACGAGACACAATGAAGTTTATGATCTTCGAATCTGATACACACGAATAAATTTATCAGTTCCTCTTTCCTTCCACTTATCTTTTGCTAATTTGCGCATGAGGTGTAATGAGCTTCATTTCTGCAATTGAGAAATTGTCGCAAGCTGGGCATGCTTTAGTTATGTCTTTTGAGGATTTAAAATTTTAGATACTATGTGTTATGGTTGATTGTATCTTCGTGTAAGGTGTTTATGGGGGGCGATATTTCGGCAAAATGTCGCCATTTTCTAGTCTGGTGACACGAAATATGAAGGCGATATTCCCCCATTTTAGCGATATTTTGGCAAAATTTCGCCAAGCCCCCCTGGCGAAATCTCAGGCGACATCAAAATTTAGAACCTTGTCCTGAACAATTGCAATGAAAAAACAAAGAGCTTTAAAACTGGATTAAGTCCGTCGAGTGAGTGGTTCAGATATTCTTTTTGGGAGTTAGGATTCAACTCACTACCCTTGCATGTGCGATTAAATTTGTGTTCTAATTCCAATAATTAACAATTGCATAAATGAGTAGCTTTATTTTTCCCACTTAATGAGAGATGTTCTTTTGCAGTGGAGGCGAGATGTTTCTTTTGCTGGGTTTGATGTGCCTATACAGATGGATGTTTCTGCAGAGAAAATGATATATGGGGTTTCAGGTATTGACCCCAAAAGGAGAGATGAAATAATCAAGGTATGACATAGATCTTTCTCCATGATGAGAATTTACTATTTCAAAGCTAGATTTTTGTGGGTTATGTCAATTGTTATTGCAGTTTTGAAAAAAAAAAAAAAAAAAGAAATCTATTTGCAATTAAATTAATGTGCGAATACGGTTAAATGTTAGGTTGCCCCATCCTACATGAATGAAACCGAGTTTTATCTGATTGTACAGATACTATTTTTGCCTAGCCAATAATTGTCATTAGGGTGATCGGGTTAGCAGAGATATAATGTCAATCAACAGTAGTTTGTTACTTTGGAGGCAAACTTGCATGGGTGTTCATTGGCTGGTCCGAATGCCCCATCAAAGATATTTCCGCATTCTAAGTAAAAGTAAAATGAAAGAATCATTTAACTAAAACAATTTGGTGCATGTCTGTAGTTGTTATGGTAGGAAGAACCTTCTGCAATAGTTCCCTTCTTGCCTATCCTCTTGAGTGGCACAAGATAGGAAAAACAACAATATTTACTTCTTCTTCTTTTTTTTTTTTTGTAATGGTGATGTGGAACCCCCGACCCCCACTTAGTGGGGATAGGGTAAACCCGGATACATGACCCCCACCCACAAGGATCATATATCAGGTAAGCCCGGGGACTTGAACCTGGCACATTCAGTTCATAAATTATATTCTTGTGTTGATTTTTGGGCTATTAGATTCTCGTTTATGTTGTTTTAAGTATAGGTGTTAGATGTTGATCTATCATGGAGATTGCACAGGGCATCTGATGGGCAGAGAAGACGAGTGCAGATTTGTATGGGCCTTCTTAAGCCATTCAAGGTTCCTCTCTCCTTCTCTTGGGGTTTAGATTCACCCTTTTAATTTAGAATAATAAGACGTGTATTGTACATAGTTTTCTCTTTTGGTTGTATAGGTTCTTCTTCTTGATGAGATAACCGTTGACCTTGACGTGCTTGCAAGGGCTGATTTATTGAAGTTTCTCAGGAAGGAGTGTGAAGAGCGAGGTGCTACAATTATCTATGCAACACATATATTTGATGGTCTTGAGAATTGGCCATCTCATATGGTAAGAGTCGATGCCAGTTGAATTTCTGTGCTTCTCATTCCAATTTAGTATTGATTCCCATCCTGGTTTCATCGTGAATATTTCTAATTTCAGGTTTATGTTGCGCGTGGGAAGTTGCAACTAGCAATGCCAATGGATGAAGTAAAGGATATCAGCAATTTTTCCTTAATGGTTAGTTCTTGTTAACATTATCATATATAAGTCCCATAAGCATTATAACTGCAACTTAATGCTTTGATGTCGTTTGAAGTCTTATTTTTAATATTCAGTAATATTACTTACTGGATACATACGTTTTATCTATTTTCCCTGTAAGACCGTCCTAACACGGATAATTTGTTTTTTGGGGTTAAAAATTATTGGTGTCTTACTACAACTGAATTTGCAGAGAACAGTGGAGAGCTGGTTGAGGAAAGAGAGGGATGAGGAGAGAAAGAAAAGGAAAGAGAGGAAAGCAAGTGGTCTTCCAGAATTTGAAGATCAAGATGATGGCAGCCGAGCGACTGGGGACCCAGCCCGTGCTGCTGTTCGTGCGCTAAACAATGGTTGGGCTGCTTGAAGGCTCCATTCCACAATAGCAGGTGAGGAAAATTTCCTCCTCAGTTCAAACAGAGTTCTAAGGCAATAAGATCTGACTCATGGGGATAGGATTTGTATTCCACCGATGGTCTTCAGCTTTACCCGTCGTCTGTATTTCAAAGCTATTTGTTTTTTTCTTCCTAAAATAATGTGAATTCCCTCATTAGGGAATATAGAAATTCTAGTTATTCCAATCTTCAGGAGGCCACTGTAATGCATTTGTTCTTATAGAGAAAGCTCGGAGAAAAGATCATGTCTTTACCTCAACACAGTTAAAGGTTTTGTAGTGTGTTCATGATCAGTTGATTATTCGATCATCAAAATCAGTTTAATGTTTTTTGGGTATCCAAGTAGTAAGATGAAACAATTGTTTAGGATCATCCTGGTTCTGCATACAACAGTATAATACCGTGGATTCTCAACTTCTTGGACGTGAGCATCATGTGCATTGATATTCTATTGGTACAATCCTGCACCCTATGCAGTTTAACTGTAGTAGATGATTTCTTCATATATGTCACTTTTATTAAATCTTTGTATGAACCTTATGGCAAAACCCCCGAGGTCTCATAAGACCCCGGCTCTCCCATAAAGTCTGTAGCAACTTGAGTTCAAGTTGGCTGAAGGCTGCGACCTGTCAATCAATTTGTCTAGGTGTGTCCTTTGCGAGGTGTTATGGTCTAGCGACCAATCCCTCCGATCCGGCGATCGGTCCCTCCGGCTCGGCGATCGATACGGCCGGCAGTCCGGCCACCGGTCCTGCCGGTTTGCGTGATTTTTAAATTTTAAATTTTTTTTTTTTTATTTTCTGTACCGGATCCAGACCGGCCGGGTATTTAAAACCTTGGTTGGTGGTCCTTACTAAAAGATAAAAAGACTTTATTTCAAATAAATATATATAGTAGGGTCATTGATAATTAAGAAGGGCAAAAAAAAATTAATTAAAAGCCTTTTGCCGTCAGATTTATGCGAGATTTGAGGTCCCATCATAAGGTTCATATGATGGATAGGCTCTTTCAGTATCAATATTTTTCCCTTATAAGGTCGAAATTCCTATTGATCCATCTTTGGCCATAGTGATTTAGATAATTAATCTTTTGACCATAGTGTGAAGGATTGTCTGATCCCCAAGTTGAATCCGAAACCAAATTAAACCAAATTGTAATGATTCGGTCTGATCCCGATACGGATCGGGCGATCCAACTCGGAATCGGCGAGTCGGATCGTCCGAATCGGACTGAGTTGGGTTTTTGAAAGAAAAAAAAAATCATTGATTTCAGAACGTCCAATCACGTCCGATCACGAGTTGGATCGGCGATCTAACTCGGGATTGGAGCGAAACAATCCCCGAGTTGGATTCGAGATTAAACACTATGCTTCTGACCACTCATCTTGTGTCAGATTCTTGTGGTTCGCATCCCATTATGGTCCCATCAGCTATTAGGAATTGAATTCAATGTGTTGGGATTGATTCCATCTTTAAGCAATGTGAAGACTTTACATATGATGATCTCAATTTGAACGAAGGTTGAATTGAGAACAAAGGTTGAATTTGGGAAGCAATGTGAAGACTTTACATATGATGATCTCAATTTGAACAAAGGTTGAATTGAGAACAAAGGTTGAATTTGGGTATGTGAGAGTTTATTCCAAAAAACCAGTTAATGAAAGGTGAGAAAGTTTGAAGTTTTCGAGTAACTAAAGCTTTAAAAACAGAAAGTTATTAATGATAGTTAAGAGTCCTTCCCATCTATAGAGCTTTCTCATTACTGCTCATACAGCTATCTTCAAAAGCTTATAAAAATACATAATTGTTTCTATAAATATTTGGTATTACCAGATCAATTTTAGAAAAAAAAGTTAATTTTTGGCATTCTCTCCGGACGCCCTCTCCCTTTATATAGATGAGCATATGATGATTGTGAGATGAGCAAGGATTCAATGAAAGTAGAGCTGAAATTTTGGTGATATTTTGTATGATCAATAGATTTGTCGATTTGAAACCCATGCTATGAGCCCAGGAGAACTAGCTAATGCATATATAATCAATTCTACAGAAAGCACAAACTAGGTAACTGAATTACCGAAATGGCTTACTTGAAGTTTTAACTTCGATTATGCTCTACTACTCTTACATGGCATTGGGATGTTCACTGTGATGCACATAACCAATTACAAAAGGTGTATATCAATGGCGGGAAAAAGAACATTGAAGCTACTTCAATGAATTATTATACTGAAACTACAGAAAAATAAACGCGAGTCTGTAATGGAGAGACCATAAAGAGTAAGAATAAAAGGGTAACAACATTTTTCTCGCATTTCACAAGCCTAAAATCCAAGACACCAAATAGCAATAGTAAAAACTCTATCCCAACATCGATTGCAGCCCAAAAATCATAGGAGAGATCGACCTAACTATGCCTGCGACCACAAGACACAAATCAGATTCAGTTCAGACCGATCAACTAGTCCACAAAATGAGATTGCCTTAAAAATTACATTCAAATCATCTAAGGTCCTTCCTGTTATGGGAAAGAACAATAGCCGACAAATAAAAGACATAAGCCTGACATCAGACAAACCCATACGATTTAAAAAAAATATAAAAAAAAATTAAGTGATGTTGGCAGGTGTGTTAGTGATGCCACGCTTATGTGTCCTTTGTTTATTGGCGGCTACTGTTCCTTCCCTTTTATGGGAAGGATCTTAGATAATTTGTATCCTAAAAATTAGAATCCCCTTAGTAATTGGCAGTTGGGGGTTACCTTGTTAGCAATGTTGTTGGAAAGCCAGTCCAGTCCCTCATACAACCCTTCTCCAGAAGTAGCACATGTACTCTGGATGTACCTGCAAGAGAAGTATGATAACCAGGTAAGTCAGTGGCTCTTACACACACACACACACACACACACACACAGAGAGAGAGAGAGAGAGAGAGAGATGCTACTGGTCTAACTTACCAATGGCGTTGGCGGAGGGAGTGAAGCCCAAGCTTATCAGTGATCTCGGCAGCATTCATTGCATTTGGAAGGTCTTGCTTGTTTGCAAACACAAGCAACACAGCATCCCTCAACTCATCCTTTCCATATAACAAGAATAATATTATACGAGAGATAAAGGTCAAAGGGCTATCAGAATATGCACCTGTTTCCTTTTATGGTGAAACTTTATCTTGTGTTTTTCACTTTAATCAAACTGACATCAATTCTCACGAAACATCAAATCACCCAATTACCTCATTCAGCATCCTATGCAGTTCGTCCCTAGCCTCTACCACACGGTCTCGGTCATTGCTATCAACGACAAAGATAAGCCCTTGTGTGTTCTGAAAGTAGTGTCTCCACAAAGGTCGAATCTAGAAACATCCCCACAAAGAACAAAATGCATAAATTATATTAAAAGCCTGTCCACTTGGTTATTTAAGCAGATCTGTTTCTAGTACTTAATAATACAACTCAGACAGACCGGAAAAGAACAAAGGAAGTTCAGTAATAGCAAGAAAGCGTGGGGTTCCCTTATTATATGTATACCTCTTCCAATGCATAAAATCAAGGAGAAAAAGAGAAAAGGAAAATTATTAAAAATAGAACCAAAAACAACAATGCTTGTGATAGTGTTGGAGGGATCTTTCATGAGCACTAGAATATCAATAAGCATGTCATTTCCAAAATGATCACATAGATAAGTGTATTAGTTCTCGTATCACAACTAAAGAAACAGTTAAAAAATAGTGGCCGGAGTAGATTTATCTTATGAGGCTATGATAATGTCAAACGATGATGGAGAAATTTCTTTAAATTTAGCATTGGACCTTATAAGCATGGTATTTCTGATCCGCTGGGCGAATGCCTACATGCAAATATAAATTTAGAGAAAACATATACAGGTGCAAATTTGTGCATGCATGCATCTGGGATATTGTCATGACCATAATTATCAAAATGATTTGAAATGTCAACCACAATAAGGATAGTTTTTCGACATACAACTAAAGAAAGCACTAACCATCAAGGTGGCTTAAGACGATCTTTCCTATGATTAAGAGTGCTGATAAACATCTAACAGCAATAAACTGTTAATAAACATGGCCATCTCCAACACAAACATGCACATCTACATCAGATAAGCATAAATACGAATATACTTATATATATGTTATAGAAATAGATACATATAAATAGGTGTGAAATTTCTATGCCAGCGGTGAAGTCAAAGCATTGCCTAGGAAAGGAATACAAGAACCACATCTAGCTCAAATGTTTGAACAACATTCATTTCAATTTAAGACCTTGGGAACACTTAGCCTTAATGAAAAACCAAACAATAATTTTTTTTTTAAAGATGGGCAAAGCCATCTAGGTTGTTTTCTCAATTTCTCCTACATTAATATGAATTATCACAATTATCCGAGTTACTAAATTTCATGAATTTTAACAATAAAACCAGAACTCAGTGAGGGGAGTTGAAATATTGGGCATAAATTGAACTGCATACCTTGTCCTGACCCCCAACATCCCAGACAGTGAAGCTAATGTTTTTATATTCCACAGTCTCCACATTGAATCCTGCATAAATAATTAAATGAGCTCCAAATATAAAAATAAGATGATAAAATTGAGAAACTAAATAAACGACCATCGCATCATATGAAAAATGGGTGGAGGTGATAGTGATGCCACTGTGCAAAAGCATGGATAACAAACACATGATATAACATGTCTTACAAATAATAATCACTAACTTCCAGGCAACCTCAGAGTGAGCGTTTAAGGAGAAAATCAAGAAAAAGTGTAGCAACTAAATAAGGGGAAAAATTAACAGATTCCTTCATCTGAATGAAAATTAATTAATGCAATCGTACTAAAACAGAACAATGACTCTGTTTTCATCCTTCAATATGCACTTTATACTGTAAATGCTTCAATAATTCCATTTGCTAGTGCTAAGTGTTTGAATTGAAATGAGTCTAGGGGTTTCAAACACATTAGGCATATAGCCCAGGGAACAAGAAAAATTCGATCATTTTTCTAGGAATGGAAGGAAGAGATAAATAAAGAAGGCACCATATCATAAGATGTTCAACAGTTGAAAGAACTTAACAACACAAGTACCTTTTGATGTCATAAAAGCATCAATCCATAACATTTCTTAGCAACTTGAAAACAAATGCTGCAACATTCACTTTGTATTTTATACTGTAATAACATACCAATGGTAGGAATGGTCGTGACAATCTCTCCCAACTTGAGCTTGTACAAAATGGTGGTCTTACCCGCAGCATCAAGACCCACCATAAGAATGCGCATCTCTTTCTTAGCAAACAACCGACTGAATAGCTTGGTGAAAGACAGCCCCATCTTTGTGTCTGATGGACCCACAAGTCAAGTCAAAAACGCAAGCATTAGGCATGAAATACAATAATTTTCAAATATAAATAATTCATGTAAATATATATGTTCAGACTGTACATGCATACATTTAGGTTCGGATTCCTGTGTACGCACATAACATGCACAAGGAATCTACAATGGACCATTTACATTTGAACTTTAACAGACTTATGAGCTCATAATTCAAAGAAATTATCGTTATAAAATTTTTTAAAAAGTGTTAAATTTTAAAATGGAAAAATGCAATCAGTTCACTCACCCATGTATGAATCAAATAAAATAATCATATACAAAACTCAATAAGCGTTTGAACTAATACATTAATCCAGTGTTATTGCTTAATCTACACATGAAATTGAACCGAAAGATATAATAGTTGTCTATTGAATGATCAAGATATATTGATAAAAAAAGTAAAGAATGAACGAGACATATTTATGTGAAATCGAACAAGAAAAACCAACTCCAAGGAGAAATAGCTCACAGTAATAATCAGATCAGTGAAATCTATCCATCCATTTAACATCACAAACCTAAAGCTAAAATAGGAATCGAAACTCAAAATCTTGGATCTGGTTAAATCAAAGATGAAAATTAACATCACAAACCTAAAGCCAAAATAGAAATCGAAACTCGAAATTTTTTCACAGTATAAAACAATTCCAAACAAACCAAATCCTTCAAAACCTGAAACATTATATCAACACAAGCACAAATCTTAAATTTCATTTCCCAGCATCAAACAATCACAAGAAATCATCCTAATCATCAACATCCAGATCAATACATTAAAATGTATATATATCCAGTATCCAAATGAGAAACAAAGAAATCATTAACGGTAGGAATGACATGCCCAAAATATATAGAAAATAAGCCAAATATAGAATTAAGCTCAATTCACGTACAAAAGGAAATCAAGAGAGAAATGATTCCATCAGAATTGTGAAAACTTTACTAAGACAGAAAGAAAAAAGAAACAAAGAGAGATCAAATCAAGACGAAACGAAACGATACCTCAATTCCAAAAAAAAAGATAAATCCAGGTGAGATTTCAACTCTTTCAGGAGCAGATCGATCGAGTAAGACTTCAAATTCAATAAGCACGAACCAAAATCCAGTAATATGTATCAGATCTGGACAGAGATCCACATCTAGTATTTGAAAATCCTAAGAAAACCCTAGAAAACTACAGATCCAATAGCAAAATGAAAGAAAGCGTGAAAGAAGAAAGCACTTACGAGAGAGATAACGCGGTTTCCGGCGATCGGAGCGAGAAGATCTTAAAGAGCTGCCCTCCACAACTTGATTCCGACGAAATGAGGGGAGGGCGTCTTTAAGGAAGACCGCAAAGAACGGACGTTAACACGTCGTCAATCTTATGAATATGAATGCCGATAGTTTCTGACGTGAAATCTTCGCTTCGTCTCGAAGCATAACTCAGTGGGAAGGGCCCACATGAAGAGATCCGTGGACCCGGATGGGGAGATCAGCCCACCTCTTTTAAACCAAAGTGAAAAACGAACCATCGATCAATCAGTAAGGGCTTCCCCTCTTCATACTTCAAGGCTGCGTTTGGTCCGAATTGTGCTTTTGGATAAATACTTATTGGATAAGTGACTCAATGGAAGCACTTATCTACAATATCAATAAGATTTTTGATTTGAGAAAAATGTGATTGATATTAAGGCTGCGTTTTGCCCTGCTTGTGCTTATGGATAAGCACTCATTGGATAAGTTGTTCAATGGGAGCACTTATCCACAGCAACAATAAACTGCTT
>JAUPMG010000006.1:17647835-17660469 GCA_031762675.1 Pachysandra terminalis
ATTGAATCTTGCATATCGTATCGATTTGTTTTATAAATGCTTATCTCGATAAGATTATGGAACTGATGTTATGACTGAGGTAAGGCAGTCTTTGTACTTATATGGGCATTCCAAACTCACTGCGACTTTTTATGTTGCAGGCTGAGACAGAATGGAGGTCGTGAACCTCGTAGCAGTTTATTTATGTCATTACTTTATTTTGCTTACAAACCATGTGTAGTTGAACAATTTGGAATTATTGTAATAATGGCCCAGCTGAGCGCCAGGGTTAGTTATTTTATTGTTATTGTGTTTTGCTTCCACGCTCTGTTGATGAATAAAGACATTTCTTTTACTTTCATCTTGAATCTTGGTAATGGTATGGCAATCCACGGTCCAGAAATGGATCCTGAAGGTCTCACCTCGTGATCCGTGTTATCCCGCCTGGGGATTCGTGACACTAGGTTAAGGGCGTGACATAAACTTTCATAAGCACTTAAATAAATGCATTTACCAAATGCAATTTTCTTCAAATAAGCAGTTTATTATTGATGTGGATAAGTGCTCCCATTGAGCAACTTACTCAATGAATGCTTATCCATAAGCACAAGCCAGATCAAACGCAACCTTAAAGTCCAAGGATGAGATTTCAGCTTTCAACCCCAGGCACCAATTTACACTGATTAAACCGAATTGAGTGATCAATCGGTCGTGTAATTGGTCACCAAATGTAACTGGCCGTAACTGACTTAGGCGATTTACAAAGGTTGGGGTGCTTCCTTTGTGATGAGTTCATCTGATTCTTCATATTAAATAAGATCATACCAATTAGAAATTCACATTAATAGTTAACACTCGCAACAACTATACTGTCTTCAATCAAGAATATATTCATGACCGAAAATCAAAGACATTAACAAAACCAAAACTAAAAATAGAAAGAAACTGATGAACCAACAGTGGTTACTCCAGCGGTCGTGACCCACTGGCAGGCTGGATTAATGGCCGGAGTTGAGAGCAGCTTCTTGGAGGTAACAATGAGGGTTCGTCTCCAGATGGACCGACTAATGAGCAAAGGGGATTATTCCAACGATCGTCCACTGGTACGTTGGACAAGTGACCAAGGCTGAGAGCAATGACTCCTAAATGAAGTGGCTGGTGACCGGAAAATAACTATGGCACTGGTGGTGTGATGGGGTCTGTCTGAGACTCCTCTGATATTTTACAGCCTCACACACACACTCCATATTTTCCCGTCCTAAACATCCTCATACCGAGGCATTCTCCAAACCCACAATTCTTGTGGCAAGGGATGTAAACTAATGAGCAGAGTACGAGGATATTCACACACTGCACTGCATTCTTTTACCACTACAATTTCTGAAAATAATCAACTTCAGTGTAATTTCTCTTCAACCATATGTCATCGGATCTAATACGCAGTTAAGCCGTTATTAGGAAGCATGACATTATACCTTTCCATCATTACACCACCAGTGTTAATGTCTTCAGAAGAAGATGAACCTAAATTGTTTAATCCACAAGGTCAAGGAATGCAAACAATAATTAAGGACATAAGTAGTCCAGAAAGGACTAATCTTCAGATGCAAATGAAAGCTATTGAATGCAAATGAACTTGCATCATAGGTTCACTGGAAACCAAAGAAAGAACAGACCAAAGGCGATCCTTGTTTTATTTCCTAATAGGTGATTTCTTCCCATGAGAAGAAGAAGAAGAAGAAATCGTCCTCATATGGGGAATTTAGAACCTATTCAATTAACACTAATTTCATAGCATCCAAACAGCCAAGGTAAGTAAAATCCGCCAAATATGCGAAGATCGAAACAAAAAATGTAAAATCAGAGAGTAGATACAGAAGAATAGAAAACCAAACCTGTCCCAGTTGATGTCGGTGTCTGATAGAGCTAAACCGGTAGCAACTTCAGCTTCCACCGCCATCGACTTGCTGCAAGTTCTAACCGTCGAGGTTCAGCAGGTTCAAAGGTCTCCTTTTTTTAGGAAACAAAAAACTTGGTTCTGCAGCTGCAAGAGCAGTGGAGAAAGTTCCAGTCCTTCCCATCGAACGCCCACGAGACCGGGACGATCAACAACAACAACACAAACAAGAAGAGTGAAACGGCACCATCTCAGAGACCAAACCAAAAGAGTGGGTGGGGGCGCAAACATGTGAAACCTTTCGTCGAGGGTAATAGGGGTATTTCCCTATCATTCTCTGTGTGGATCTGAAACCGTTGGTTCACGAGACATTTTTGGACTATAAGAACTCTGACGATCAGATGGTTGTGATCACTGACTACAAGGATGATGGACCCCATCACAACGCGGGGGAGTTCAAAGCTTTTCCGATTGCAAAGCGTTTACGGCCTGTTTGTACCTACAAATGGAAAGTTTTTTTCGATCAAAAGGGTTTTGAATCAAAGTTATCTGAAAAAAAATTATATAAAAAGAAGTTCTGTACATAATTTTAGATTTGATGGATATTTTTGTCTTTTTAAAGAATCGTAATGGACATGAAATATCATTTTAAGGGTGTGTTTGCCTTTGCTTCTTGAAAAGCAATTCATTTAAAATTGATTCTTATGAAGCGTTTTATGAGAACTGCTTTAGAAGAATAGATTATGTTTGGTAAACATACACTCAAAAAGCACTTCTTAGTCAATAAGTGCTTTTAGCTATATTGAGATTGTTTCGCAAGAATAATCTGTAAAACACTTTTAATATGATAATATTATTATGTTAACAATTATACCCATATACTTTAAAGGTAATTAGACATCACAACATTACATATACTCACAATTTTATATAGGCTTATAGAGAAAAGACATCATATAAAATAATTATTTATGTCATTGTTTAGCTTACTTAGCTTTGATCGTTGATGGTTTTTTATTATTATATTTTTTTTCTCACTTTGGACCGTTTTTCACAATTTATTATTTTGAAAATTTTCTTTAAGAATCCTAATATTTATTTCCTCTTTTAGTTCCTAAAATCTCTTTAAAATCTTTATTACTAATCTTATCATCTTGTTTTGATAGGCTACATAAAATAAATTATCAAGCAATTATCAAAGTAGTTACAAAAAACCATTGATTTGAATCGTGATTCCAGGATGTAACCTAAGTCACCAGAACGCCGAGCGGATGCGAGAGTGAAAGTGGGAGCGAGAGCGCGAGAGGGCAAAACTTGAAAATAACTTATAGTCCAGAGCGCCTACAGAATTTTTATATATACATATACAATTTGTATATATACATATAAATTGTACTTCATGTACAAAGATGCAACCGTATTTATCAACTAATTTAACCTTTTTTCAAAATAAAACCCACTAGTTTTTGTATTTTCTAAACTAACAAAAAATGTTGATTATTTTTTCAAACTTTAACCCCTAAATGTTTTAAAAATATCCTAAATTACCCTATTTTTAAGTTTCTAAAATATCATAAATTACCTTATTTTTATGCAATTATCCCAATCCATGGATTAGTGACGTTCCCGCACTCAAAACGCGGATTCGCGTTCTGAGCACTAAAACGTCACCTTAAAGTGGCGGATTGTGTGACTTAAGACATAACCATTGATTTGAATTGTGATTCCGGAACGATTCCGTCCCGAAAACATGAAGGATTCTCTCTAATAGGTTTCAGGAATCCATCAAGTAATCCAAAAAACTTATTTCTATACAATAGATCAAAAGAAAAAAGAAAAAACATATCAAATGAGAATAAGAACGGCAAAAACTTGATTTACCCTAAATTATTGATTATTTGTTGAAGATCCTTCCAAGTTTTTTTTTTGTTTCCTTTTTCAGCTTTGCTCTATTTATAATGATTGTAATGAAAAAGATGATGGATATTGAAGTAAGAAGTTTGTGTTTGAATAGGAAACAATTTTCTTCAATACGAGTTTTTCTCGTGAAGATAATAAGGATAAAATAGGAATTAAAAAAAGGTACAAGGGGTGTAGAGGACCATGAGATAAGTTTCGTTAAAACCAAAAACAGATTGAAAATGACGATAAAATAGGAATTAAAAAAGGTACAAGGAGGTATAGAGGACCATGAGATAAGTTTCGTTAAAACCGAAAACAGATTTTCGCAAATGTGAGTTGAAAAGTAGGAATGGATAGCTCCTCGAGAATCAGCATTTGAATACTTCACTTCTCACAGAATCACTTCTCACATAGGTTTACCTAACATTTATTTATATATCTGAAGCTATTTTGGGCTCAAGAAGCACTTTTAGAGCCTGGAAAAGCAATGCCAAACACACCCTAAAAGGTTTACTTAAATTTAGAACATGACTAACTACTTTTCCGCAAACACAGTTTTTAAAAACAACCCCATACATGCTTCACCAAAGTGAGATTCTCGGAGATGCACTTCCATCCAAAGTAGCTTTAAAAAGAATCACCAAACATCCAAGCATTAAGTAGGAAGCCGTTTCAAGTCTAGGAAGGACTCCCTGGCACTTAGGAAGCAAAGTGAAACGAGGCCTTAGAAGTACTTCCGACTGACAGCCCCTGGATTAGTGTCATAGAATGTTAGTTCGGTTATGTTTGGCATTGCTTTGTAAAAGATGCTTCAGATGAAAAGTTAGCATTTGTAAAATCCTATTTAAGAACTTAGAAGTACTTCCGACTGACAGCCCCTGGATTAGTGTCATAGAATGTTAGTTCGGTTATGTTTGGCATTGCTTTGTAAAAGATGCTTCAGATGAAAAGTTAGCATTTGTAAAATCCTATTTAAGAACTGCTTTTAGGTCTAGAACATAAAAATGACAAAATAGATATTATAAAATAATATGAAAATAAAATAATCTCATTAAAAATGTCACGCAAGTGACTAAATTGATTCTCACAAAAGCAATTTGGAGAAGCAGAGAATCGACTGCTTCAATGGAATCAACGTTCAATGAAGTGCTTCATTTGAAATTGCTTCTTAGGCGTGTTTACCAAACGCTTAATATGTATAATTAAAGTGCTTCTAAGCGCAAGAATCACTTCCAGAGCCCAAAGAAGCAATGCCAACACACCCTTCATAATCTGTTGCACTTCCAGAGCCCAAAGAAGCAATGAAAAACACGCCCTTCATAATCTGTTACAATTGAGATCCAAACAAAGAAAGTCTCTCTCTCTCTCTCTCTCTAGAATGTGAGTTCATAACCTGTGATAGGAACAAGAACTGACAAACTCTCCTTCCATCTAATTGGCAAACTGACAAGGAATTTCAGTTGTTCCAACTAACTGGCATTTTTACAGAAAATGCTACCCCCATATCTTTATTAGAATCAAGCAAGCAAGCAAACAAACAGATGATCTATTACCCAGGAGCAAACCATCCTTGATGGACCATTTGGATGAAATCAAAACCAACTTACAGCACATTTCCTAGACAGTAGAACATCAACTTGTGATGGCCCAGTCTGGCCATCTTTGAACACCCATCAGGACTGTATTAAATCCATGATCATTGATTGGACCACCCTGTTTTCACCATCTCAGAGGTTCACCAATATCCTCTGTGCTTCTCTTCTTACACACACACACATATATATATGAACAAATAAATCACCAAGTTGTGGACCTCTTTATTATGATTATGCTTGTAACAAAAAGTATATAGTTGTAGCATTGCCTACAACCTATTTAACTAGAAAATCGCCAAAGCGTTTTTCCTTAACACCTTCCTCTCAATCCTTAGAACACAATCTCCAGGATTATAGAAGGATATATATAGTAAGACGAAGAAAAACAATACCAATACCGGTCGAACATCTTAAAATGCATCTCAAAGAGGTGCTGTAGTAGAGACCATGTCAGACCACCCACCAGTCATCCTCTCAGCCTTCTCTCCACGCTCGCCTGAAAATTGCACGTTATAATTAATAATAAAAAAAAACGTTATATCAAATCCAACAATTTTAGAAAAATATGGAAATAGCACATCAATAAAATGGTGAAGTTGCTGTTTGAAAGGATCAATATTTACCTGTGCGAACTCTTATCACATCTGAAACGGGTAGCACTGTACAAAAAGGAAAAAAAATCGTCGGAATTTTAAACTACTAGCAACAGTCCTTCAAATAGCAAGTTTTACATGAAATACATTTGGCTTTTTGATAACAGCATACGGAATATTAATAAGAAAATTTCTCACTCTTTACTAGAATGTAAACAATCTGATTGTATAACGCTTGTTTTCTTGAAATGGCATCATCCAATGAAATAAATATAAATAACATACTGAACATTAAATGCCCATTTGGTTCAGTCAAATCTTATGTTCACTTTGATTTTCTGCTTCAATAAATTTAATTTCCTTATAGAACCAGAAATCTACAGCATTCTTTAAAGATAGAGACATGAGGAGGCTTTAGGACTTCAAATGCACGACCTGTATGCCTCAAGGCATAAAGCATAAGCCTCATGCTAAATAAACATTTCTGCCTTATCACTCTCTCTAAATATATATGTTTGCGCAAGGGAGAGCGAGAGAGAGAGAGAGACTAACACAACACACACGCACAAGCGCACACACACACGCACACAGAAAATGGATAGTTTCGCATTTGTTCACATTCACACTGAATACGTCATCAATTCAATTGTGCAATTCAGTTTCAACAAACAGTAGCAAAGAAGTACTGAAAAAAAAAATACCACTAGCGCCAAATTTCTTAATTTCCATAAGGCAGATCCTAATGTGACAATAATACCTTAAAATGTCATAAAACATCCCAACTATATTAAAGATAATGAGTTGTTTAAACAAGTTGAAAATGGATATTCATGGTTACATTCAGTGCAAGAAACCTAACTTGGGTTAGCATATGGGGCACAGATAAGCTCGAGGTGTTTGGAGTATGCCTCAGATGTTTTAGTGTGGGCTGAAGGGAAATTAAGTTCTAAAGCTAGATTCCAAGGATCTTTCTTAAACCCCTTCTTGATGCATAAGCCTCTACACCATGGATCTATCGTTCTTAAGTATATGATCACCCCTCTTACTAGTTCTCATTTTCCAATCAGAGAATTTTAATTCTTTTGGATAGAAAATACATTAATTTCTCAATGAGAAAAGAAAAAGAATCATTAGGAAAGATCAATCCTATTTACAAACATGTCCATATGAATCTGTCCTTAACCGTTTGTTTTTATATTTCCTCTCACAGGTAAACTTGGCTTCATGGCTCGGAGTGACCAGGATGACGGGTAAATTCAGGCCAAACAGAAGGTTTTGTTACTGTTCTCAACATATATGCAACACATGGGTAAGTTACCAAGGTGCTAAAATTATCCAAATGACATAATTTTTCTTTCAATGCTTCATCATTTTAATTTTTTTTTTTAGAATTTATTGGAGACTTATACATTGGTATCAGATGATTCCAGTACCTATATATATATCAGTTACACCTAAGGCCGATACCAACAAACTAAACACATAACAGTACATCAACTCCAAAAATTTGATCCTTGAGCCAAAATACTGCCTATGACGCTTGTTTCTTTTACAGCTATGGACGGTTTCCAAAATTTCACCAAATATGCAATTATTGTATTGTGAAATCTAATACTTATAATAAGTTTAAATTCTTACAGAAAATCTTGCCATCACCGATTTCTCCTGTTCTTGCCTCCTCGATTATCTTGTCAATTACTGCTTCAACCTGATATAGTATGAAATGAAAGACAGAATAAGTTGTTTGATCAACAAAGATTCAGCAACAAATATGCACAAAAAACTTTGATTTCCTTGGTATAGGATAAAGGTTTCAATTAATGATTTTTAATAGAATCTGAGAATTCATGCTTTTGAACAATATATACCTGCTCTTTATTCACCACGATCTCCATTTTTACTTTAGAAACCAATTTGTCTTCAGAGAATTCAGAACCTAAAGGGTGACAGATAAGAACTAAATAAAGGAATGATAATACAAGAAATTAAACCAGCATGCATCTTAAAAAGATGAGGAAGAGTCCATAAAGCAGATCAACTAACCCAAAGTCATCAGTTGCATGGAATCTTAATACTTCAGCAACTAAAATTAGAAGAAAAGACCTCAACATGGGAATAGTATAATTATTCAGTTCAAGAGCTATTCAACTCAATTTGACCTGATTCATGGAAAGTGTTGCACTAGAAGAAGGTAAACATGATAGTTAAATCACAAACAACTACTCTCATTGGTACACCATATCTAACTCTACGGTGCCTAACTAGATAAAATATTCAATTCCTTGACGATTAAATAACTTACCGGCGTGTCTTTCCATTGACCCACCCTGAGCACCGAATCCACGAACATCAGACACTGTGACACCACGAATTCCCATCTTCAGAAGAGCCTGCATTTGTTCTCACAAAACAAATCATTAAGTGAGCAAATAAGTAAAACAGAAAAAAAAAAAAAAACATTAAAAACAAGAATTGCATCATTGCTAGTGATATCATTCAACTATTCAAGCATTTGTGTAATTGTTCATATTTCTTTCTCCTTTATGTAACATGGGGGATGATTTCAAGTTTTGGTCTTTGTCTGAGACCATAGTGTTTAAACTCGGTATCGGATCAGGGATCGTCTCGGTTCGATACTGAATTGGATCGGCCAATCTAAAACATGGCCCAAATTTTATTACAAAAAAAAGGTATCGGACAATCCATATGAAACTGAGTCAGAGATTGTTTAACAATTTAGGGATCAGCTTGGGACCGTGACTCGTCCCGAGACGATCTCAAGTTGTATCGGCCGATCCAACTCAGGATCGGCCGATACTTTACACTATGCCTGAGACCAGTCTAAACCTAGCACTAATACTTGAGAGAATACTTTTTTGTGTCAGCCGTTATGTACCAATCCCAATACGTATAGGATTCGGCCGTGTCTAACCTATACCAAAACTAATACTTTAAACCGTGATCTAGGGTACTCTTGTAGATAAGACAATTCTGAAAATAGCAATGACAAAGATACTAGTCCCAGTAAGGCTGTAAGTGTATTCATTCATGTCAATAAGGGTAGAAAATAGAAAAGAAAGCATCACTTTCTATCAAGAGGATCACAGCTTGTTATGTTTTTAGGAAGAGAAGCAAGTCAATGTGGTGAATAATTTTGACATCAACTTTGATTAGTTGACTTTTATTATTATGCCGACATGGAACTCAAGTGTGTTGTAGTGTTAAAATACCAAACCCTGCACAGATTCTTCTGCAATATAGAGAATTAGCACTTTAATGTGCTTTCTGATCCATGCCATTAACACACATCTATACATGTTTATATATACACACATAAAATTAAACTTTTGGAGTTTTTTACAAATTTTTGAGAAATCACCAGCAAATTGTTTTCTTCTTCACATCTGTTGCTTGCTCCCATGTATGTACACAAACACACACATAAAATTAAACTTTTGGAGTTTTTTACCCATTTTTGAGAAATCAACAGTAAATTGTTTTCTTCTTCACATCTGTTGCTTGCTTCATGTTCCTCACATAATAATAGAAAGGAATAATGCAAAACCTATATGCAAATCTATAAAACTACAACCACGTGTTCCTCTTCTCTTACCGCAGAAACCTGTGGGATTCGCCAGGGTCTTTGTCGTTCCAAATCCACCAAGAGAACATGAACAAAAAAAAAAAAAAAGAAGAAAAATCCAACTTCAGTACAGCAAGTCAATAGAAAACAGTTAACCTCCTAGGTATTGCAAAGAATTTCTTCATCAAACAAAGAGAGTAAGCTCCATAAACATGCATCCAATTACATAATCAAACATAATAAATACGGATTAACACATTTCTTCACCTCAGAATTGCTTCGATCTTGTAAAAGTCTGCTTTTGTAATGTAATTATCTAAAGAACACAACACAACCGAAAAAAAAAAATCAATTTTTTTTTAATAATTGCATCATTTTTACCTCAAAAGATAAACCCCATAAAAATTTTGCAAGAAAATCAAACTGAAGGACCTCAAATCATACCTGAAGAGCTCCGAGTCTGAACTCTTACTATAGGAAGAAAAGATGCGTTTCTTGTGGATTTTAGTTTCACATTGAGCTCTGAAACAATGGAATCTCTAAATTTGGTACTAAGTAGTTTCGAATTTCTAAGAGGAAATTCGTTGATTTGGGAAGAGAGGGGACTGAGTGTAGTCAATCTCGCCATTGCCGCCATTCTCGAAGCACCAGTTTCAGAAAAATCCGTCACGCTTTGAGCTGTCGATATCATTTGTCGCTGGAGCGCGTAGGAAATACGCATGGCTTCATATGGGCTTTTGTACAAGCCCAGTGGGCTTTTTATGGGCCATTGCATTAGAATTCTACAGTCCCGTTTGGTATTGTTTTTCGAAAGTTGTTATCAAGTAAGAAAGTGAAAAAGCAAAAGAGCATCTTTTCATAATATCCTTTGTGAAGAAAAACCGTTTGGTAAGCTATTGACTTTATGATGAGGAGCAAAACAAAAAAACAAAACAAGTTTGATAAAAAAAGAAGTAATTGCTTATTTTCCTTTTTGGTCATATATTGTTACTAAACAATATTAAAATTGTGAATCCGTCAATGTTTTTCCAATATCCAACTCATCAAAAAGCATATCATAAATTGTTGCTAAACATGATTAAAGTTGGGAGTCAATCGTTGTTTTCCTAATATCTAACCTATAAAAAAGCATGGGAGGTCATCAATCTTTGAAGATGGTCATCAGTTATCAAAGATAGTCGCCGTTCGTCAAAAATAGTCGTCAGTCCTTGAAAATAGTCACCAACATTTGAACATGGTCATTGATTTTTAAAGATGGTCATTGATCTTCGAAGATAGTCGCTGGTCGTCGGAGATGATCAAGAAAAATGTTCGGTGTCTTCTCTCATCCATTCAAAGACTTTGAAAGCCATCAAGTTCTTTGAAATTTAAGGAGAATTATGAAAGCAATGTATTTCTTATTAATGTAAAAAATAATAAATCATTTTTTTACTTCTTTATTAGTACTGATGATCTCTCGATTTGAAAATTCAAATTGGACTAATAAGATGAAGCCACCTGACATCTCCCGAGAATAACTTATCTCTTTTCCTGCTGTAGACACCCCAATTTGTACGAAAAATTGTTCTTTTTGATCTTTGCAGCTTCTGGAGGCTTGAGCTTGGCACTTTGGCAATCATATCGTCATCCTCAATCCCTAATCCACTTCAGCCAAACATCTCGTCAAAATCCCTAAAGTTGTATAAAATTACCAAAATACCCTCAGTGGACCCCATGCGCTTCATCGTTTCCCAAAATATATTCGATATTAGAAATGAACTCTAGGATGAAAATGCATTCGTTATAATATCGCCTAATTTTGAGATCATAGGTGAAGTTGACCGTTTTGCCCTTAATATCGTTTTGGGTCAAATTTGGGACTTCTGGACGTCAGAAAATTATTCCGACTCCAAATTTAATCTTTTCATGTGAAATATTTCCAATTGTTGTAATTTGGTCGAATTCTAAAATCGGTGGTGAGAGGAGTATTTGTGGTATTCGATAAATATTTTAAATTGGTTTTAAACAAGAGGAATTTGGTGAAAAATAACTAAAAAGGGAAAAAATGTGAAATGTTTAGATTAAGGTTAGGTTAAAATCCATATTAGGATTAAGATTAATAAATCTTTTAGATTAAATTAGGATTAGGATTAGTTATAGAATTAATAAAATAAAGAAAATTAAAAAAATAATAAAAAGAAATAAAAAAATTGGGAGAAAGTTGAACCCGTGGGGGTTCTTCTTCTTCTCCATTGTTTTAGGATTTGAAAGAGAGAAGAATTGAAGGGGGATAAGGCAAAATCAAAGGAGAAGATTGGGATGAAAGATTGAAGGGAAGATTAATATTGAAGAGGACAATCCAAGAAGGAGAGATTTTGGGTTCCATGGTTATAAGAAGAGGAAGAGATCGAAGCTGAAGGGAGAGGGCCGAATGAATGGTAAAAGGAAGGAAGGGATCTTGCTACTTCTCCATCCAAGTTCTACAAACCTAGGAAAAAACGTGAGCAAAAAAAACCTAGAAAGAAACCCATTCGTCCAAACCCATCAAAACCCCACCAAAACCCAAAATTAGAAACCCGAATCGTCTGTTCGTCTGGCCAAAACCCAAACCCCATTCTAGTTTGTTCGTCCAAACCCATCAAAACCTCCATTAAACCTGCAAAACACCCTAGAAAGAAAACCCATTTGACCCAAGCCAAACCCTTTCTAAACCTGCCAAAATCCCCCTCTAAAAACCCGTTCGTCCCAACCCAACCAAACCTGCAAAACCCTAAGAAAACCTATAGAAACCTAGCCAAAAACTCCAAACCAAAGAACTCATTCCATCTTCTTCTGTTTGTCCCTATCAAAACCCATATGAAAACCTGCAAATTCCAGCAAAACTCTTTATTCCTTTCCCCATCAGCCATCTCAAAAATCCTACAGAAACTCCAAGGCCGAGATACATAGGTTTCTTCCATTATTGCCGACCAGTTCTTCAAGACTTCCAAAATCAAAAAGGAAAATTTGGCTGCTACAGGTATGAAATTTTAATTTTATTTATTTTTGCATTGTGTAATCTTGAATGATTTTAATAGAAGAACGAATGGTTTGATCTTCCTTTCTT
>JAUPMG010000006.1:17660569-17674433 GCA_031762675.1 Pachysandra terminalis
TATTTATATAGGTGTATTATACGCGCGTCATCTTTGATCTTTCCTTCCCAAAATCATCAAAACTTATTGAACTGTAACAAACACAATTAGCTAAGAACATCTCATGTTTAAGAAACATTCCAATAAAGAACACAAATTTCATAATCTAAACTTACCCCCAAAAACCAAGAATGGTTTGGATTATATATATTATACCACTCAAATTTTCTCACAAACAGACATTTCAATCTGATACATCTACAGCTTTGCTTTGTAAATATATATACGTGTCTACTGACTCTACTTTACATTATCTAAGCTATAATTAATGGATCAGCACTGATCCACGTCGCTTGCCTGTATCGATTGCGGCATCCCCTCCAATAGACAGAATACTGGTGGGATAATGAGTGTCTGCAAATCTCCATAAGCATTCCAACACAATGGGTCTAACACAAACTCTCCTTGAGCAGGAAGAAGCTCTATATCAGACAGTGTTATGTTGGTGCAAGGGACTGAATCACTGCAGGCGAAATGCATCGGTGGGCTACGAATATCGTACGTGCCCTTTATGCTCGTGTACGTGATGTCCAACACGAAAACTGCAGAAGTTTGGTTGGCGCAACCCTTAGTAAGGCAGTAGAACTGGTCAATTATGATTGGGTTTCTCACAGTGTCCATATGCAGGTTACTGAAGATCACTCCTGATACGGCTCCGGATCCCCCTTGCCATGTTTTGATCCTAACTCCGTTATCCGAGTGCTTTATGATTGAATCAGTAACCGTTATATTGGAAACACACGCCTGCGAGTTGCGGCTGCCTAGACTGCCAATGCTGATGAACACAAAAGAAGGAAATTGAATTGAGTTCATTGTATTCAAACGATTCAAAGATGAATTTTAAGTTAACAATTGATCAAGTACCTGATTCCATGACTAGGCCCACATGTGATGTTTCTTATGTCTACATCATAACAACCAGCTCCAATGGATACACAATCATCACCTGCAGTACAGATGATCGTCAGCAATGACTTATCATTGAAGAACGAGAAGAAATGGGAGGCAGTGTACTTACCATTGGAGATGATTGAGTTGTATATTTCGACAGAATTCGTGTTCTCGATGTGAATTCCGTCTGTGTTGGGACTTAGTGCGGGTGCTTTTATGTAAATCGAATCTATATGGACATTCCTGCAATTATCGAATCTGAAGTTGAATTGGGGGCTCTTCTTGATTTTTAGTCCTTTTACAGTCAAATTGGAGCTCATGAAGAACCTTATAGCCTGCAATTATAGAGGATTTAGAAGAACAATTAATATTGTGAGTGAAGCCGTGCTTGTTACAAAATCAATGAGAAAAGACAACTTACAACAGGGCTGTCACAAGGTCCGGTCAGCATCGTTCCATTTATTCCCTGTTACATGGACGTAAAAGGTCAGGAAGAGCAAATTTTCTGTGATTTTACGAAAAAAAAAAGTGGCTTTCTGCAGAAATTCAGGCCTACCTTGTGGGGTTTGCAAGGAAGGTTCCACCACTTTTCTCCTCTTCCATCAATAACACCACCCCCTTGCAATGACATTCCATTGATTCTGTAAAAGACTAGCCATTGGCGCCTACTGTAATTCTTTGGCCAGGACTCAGGTCCCTCAGGTGGCATAACAGTACCATCAACCTTCTCAGTGTTCAGAAAGTACACAATGGTGCAAAATTCATCAGCTTTTTGTTGTTGGTTGGTAGCATCCAAAAAAAAAAAAAAAATCTGATCATGAGGTTGACAAGTAATTCACTTTACCTGAATCACGATGTTGCTTTGACAAGGGCCCGTGAAAATTGTAGATTGAATCATGAATGAGTAACGATCTGGAACAAGGATTGTTGCAGCCGATTCGGCTAGGCATGCTGTGTCCCATGCCATCTTGAATGCTTGTGTGTCATCTGTCATGCCATCCCCAACTGCACCAAACGACCTTACATCGAAAACAACACTAGAACTAGAGGAATTCCGGTGATAACCGGGGTTATAGGGTTCAGGTGGAGGAGAAGGGGGCTGAGAAATCATGGATAGTCTGTGAACATGCTTTTGTTTTGTATGGTTATGGAGTCTACCTTGTGTGGAAAGAAAGAGAAAACATGAAGAAAGACATAATAAAGCTAGTAACACTGCACCAGAATGCTCCATGAACAGCTCAAGTAAGGAACAAAATCACAAATGGAACAATGAGCGTTCAGTTATTTATAGCACTAATCTCATAACTATCCGAAAGATGCTCTTTTCACTAATGGGTGAAGGTCATGCTTTAGAAATTCAAATAACTCTTTTAATTTGATGGGATTTTTGTCACTATCAGCAACTAGATCAAATGTTGAAACTTGAAAGAATGAATCCAACCCCACGTTTTGGGAAGTCAAAAATGAACTTAAGACTTCATATGGAACAACTTGCAAGAGATTAACTGAGTCAGCTTAAGAAGAGTGAAGGATACAGAATCAGCAAATCTCAAGTAGTTATTTATATTCTAAGATATATATATTGGTGGAAAGCCTTTTAAGGACTTTCTGCACCTTGGATTATTTTAATGGCCATCGAGAACCGACCAATTCCATTTAGACATGGCCTTTTTGAGAATGTGGAGTCTGCATATGGCTGTTCAGGAAAAAGGTGGGAGGGAATAAGAAGAGATCAGATGGGTGGCTACTGGGTGCTAAGTAGAGCAAGCTCTCCATGTTCTTCCCATAACTTTCACTTTCTTTGGTCCCCAAATCTAGCTAGTTTTCTTTCTTACCACAGTAATAGATTATTCTGAGCTTATTTGACTGAAACATTATTATTTAGTTTCAGTTTGATTCTAAAAACCCATTTCAAAAAATGGCAGTTGCAGTTGGTTGACACTAAAATCAAGAGAATCCGGCAGCGGATTCGAGAAGCGTTTGAATCGAACAGTAGAATGAAACATGATACAAACTATGACAGAAAGAAGAAAAGAAAAAAAAACAAACAAACTAATGGGGAATTAAACCAGAATGGTAAGTGTTTTGGGTGCCATGGCTGAATAACAGGAAAAAATCAGAATCTTAAGCAACAGCTGTTTCATTATTATTTACAACTGGGGACTAATATGAAATTTGAAGTAAGGATCAGTTGGTTCGAACTCAGTTTTGAACAAGCTTTAGATGGACTAAAAGTTTTGAATGCTATGAAGAAGTGACCACTGACCAATAATCCGAGCATGGCTAGGTTTCTCTTTAGCTTATTTGCTGAAAGCTGCTTCAATTCACATTGGTGTTCTTTTTGTCTGAAATGAATTTCCCATCTTTTAAAGAAAAATAAAAAAAAAAGAAAGAAAAAAAGAGGCCAGGTTTATCCATTGAAGGTGAAGTGAGATTTCATAGAGGAGATGGATAAGATTTGATGGTTGAAAACATAATTCGGTGCGTAGTGAAACTTCAATCACATCTGTGCTGATTAAAGACAAAGTTGGGATGGAAATGAAACAGCAAACGTCTCATATGAAATGACTTTCTTTCATGTATAAGAAGTGGAAGGAATCCAAAACCTTTTATTTGTTTTTTTCCCAAATCCAAAACCTTTTATTTGTTTTTTTCCCACTTCAATAGAGCAAGAATATAATTCGTGCATTCCATTCAACTCAAATTTTCCAAGAGAAGGATTTCTTCCTTGGTGAGAAGGGGTATTAATTTTTTCACACAAAAGTAATAAGTAAACGTGCTCTCTCTCTCTCTCTCTCTCTCTCTACAAAAGTAAAAAGTAAACGTGTGCTCTCTCTCTCTCTCTAATAGGATACATGAATCAGTTGTAGGGAAAAAAGATCGATTATTGTTTTTGCACTTTGTGTTATTGAGATGAGACTCTTCTTCCTGGTAGTAGCGAGACTCCATTATCAAACCCTTGTTTCAGGTTAGTGAGATTCTAATCTGTTTAAGGTACTGACAGTCATGTTATCCTTCTTCCTTGTTATTCTTTTTTTATTTATTTTATTCTACCAGAAGATATTGTGCTAACCTGCATCACACATGTAACAGATGTAATGGAAAGAGAACTACAAGTATATAACAGAACTTGAATAGAAAATTATGAACGCTATTAGTCTCGATATCCTGATAAATAATGCAGCTTTATTAACATACAACCTTTGTTTATATCACTCTATACTCCATTCAGTGTTCAGATCATCAAGACCTTTAAAAAGGTCAATAATACAATAACAAAAAAGAGAGATGGACTTGCAATATCACCAATATAGAATAAAACCATAATGAAATGAGAAAGGCAGGACCTATCCCCAGTCCAGAAAAGGAAGAGGCGGATAACCACCCTCTGGAGGAGGTCTTAGTGATGGAGGTAAATTGCCCAATGATATTCCCATGCCATCTCTAGCCACGGCCCCTGTCACGAAAACAAGGAAAAGGCTTCTAAAAAGCTATATATAAAAAGAATATCGATACTCAGAATTGTGATGTTCAAAGATAGCAATCTATTGAATGATGAAATATCCATAAAAAATCATAGTTAAGATCAAAATCTCGACAAGATAAGAATATCAAGGATGTAGGGAATGATTACGACCAAAGTAATAACAACAACAACAGAATAATATCAATAACACCACCTCAAGCCTAAGTAGCATAGAAACTTGCCTGGCAAAGATCCTCCCTCTATTGGTTGATTCCCCAGAAGTTGTGATGGAACACCCTCCATGAGGTTTGCTCCCAAACAAAGGATCAAACTAGATGTAAAACATGAAGTCTGCTTTTGTTTCAACCAAAGAAAGCATATCATGACTAACACCAGGAAGGGTTAAAAAAGAAAAAGAAAAAAGGAAATATATTTTACTTCAGTTAAAGTTCTGCTACTGCATTTCACACAATTATTTAAGATTACAGAATTAAAAATCATTCAACGAATAGTTGGGAGATATAAATTGGTCAAAGACAACTTACCCATTATGCACTGAGTATTTGGGTTCTGAATGTTTTGCTTGGGATGAAAATATCTACAAGAATCCCCGTACCGGTAGAATCCCTTAAGAAGGTGACGAAAATATGGAATAAGTATCTTAACCAAACTTTCCTACCAAAGGAAGTACACTTTCACATAATTTCAGTATAGACGAAGCATTTGATTGTTGTAAGGCTGCATTTAGGGTTACTTAACTACTTATTCTAACTTATTAAAGCACTATTTTAAGCCAAAAAATACATTTAGCAACGCTAAACATGCAAGTAATTCCTAATTCCTATTGTTTTGTCTTACTAAATTGCTTTTTTGCAGCTGTGGAGAAATACTTCAATAGATTTACTTATCCAAAAGTACTTGCCCAAAAGCATGAGCACCCTCACATGACATGAGGTCTAAGCTTCCTATAGATAGGTAAGCCACTAAACCCTGGTTTATGCTAAAAACACAATTGTTCAATTGCCACCTCCTTGCATGACATAACTCATTATAAGGGCCTGTTTATATTCGAAATTGTCGACATTATGCTCTGGTACCATACCAGCATACACACAACAACGACAACATTTGTTTTAGCTTTTTGATTTTTAAGCTATATACACCTACATTTTGAAAAATTGGAAGGACATATAATTTCAAGGAACTGGATAAAAAAAAAAGGTGACCAACTAATCAAATCCTCAAAATGACAGAAACAGGTAAGCCACCTCAATGATTTGTGTGAAGTCACATCATATAATTATGTAAATAATTGTGGTCACTATAGAATAAAAATTAAAATAATAATAATAATAATAATAATAATAATAATAATAATAATCATATGCAATTACTAATAAAGAATGTCCATCAAAAGGCAACGTAAACAATCAATTAATCGCAAAGTATTAAGCATCCACATAAAATTGTTTGTTTCTTTTTTCATTTTTCCAATACAATTATACAGGCTTCACCATCATTGGCAGTCGACAATACAACAGTTAAACAGATAGCTAATTTAAGAACCATACAAGACCTTACTGATTCTTCGGTCCTCTGTGTTTCAACTACGATTTGTTGCAAATTTAAATCCGAAATCAAAGCAAAGCAAAAAAAATGAAAATAAATCTCTAGAAATAAGTTTATAGTGTTACCGTCCTGATGAAACGATTGCAGACGCCTTTCCCGAATCCCACAGCTTGAATCCGATTTGGATCTGAGGTTAAAAGGAGAACGAGAAGTAATGTTTCAGAAATTGGTCAATCGAGAGAGATTAGGGTTTTGAGCAAAGAAGAACCTTTCAAGGAGTCGTACCAGAGAGGCTCTGGCACGTTGGTGCTGTACGCCCTGGAGGTGGCGCTTTTTAGCAAACGCCGTATCTTTGAATTGTTTGTCGCAGTAGTCGCAATGATACTTTCCCAACGGCACACCTGCCTGCGCTTCCCGCTCTTCTCTTCCTCTCGTATAAGAGCCTATTGGCATACATGCTTGCTTCCCGGAAAACAAAAAGAAATATAGATAGATATATAAGGATTTGGGATTGGGCCTCGTCCAGTCCAATGGTATGAGAGCCCATTGACTATAGCGGAACATAAAAATGCATATAAGCCCGGCATCGGGATCAGACCACGTGGTGCATACCTCAGATCCAAACCAGAGCAAGCAAGTTTAAATTTTTTAATTTTACCCAAAAAAAATAAATTGAGAGAAAGACTTGGGTCGAGTTGGTGTTGATTATTATCAGGAAAAAAAAAAAAAGTCGGTGTCAATCCTTGTAAGTGTGAATGTTTGGAAAGAGCGATGTTGGAAGAAGGCTAAAAAAGGAATCTTGCGACAAAATCCGACCAATTTTGCTAGAAAAAAAAAGTGCATTTTTTGATCATTTTCTTCCTCAAGAAAGTAGTGAGTCCGACTACTTTTTCATTTTCTTGTAATCCAAACACATATAGGAAAGAGAAAAATGCACTTTCTTTTTCCTTTATTGCATTTTCTGTGAAATTCTTTCAAGACCATTCAATTTAACATATTCAAAACATCAAAATTCTAGTTTCATTTGAATAATTAGTGGATGTCTTTATGATTTGCAAAGAATGGCTAAATATATAGATTATTTATTTAAAAATTTATTTCTTTAAATTTTAAATATTTTTTTAATAAAAAAATAAGCATTAATGTTTGAAAATGATGTGCGCATTATTCAAGGATTAGAGATAGAGCCACAAGTATCCAATCAAGCATTATTTAAAATATTTAAAGGAAAGTCACATATTCATTTATTTTTCATTTTTCTACAACATTCATCCATCATGGACCCAAGGACTTGAATCTGGATATGAAACTGATAAACCATCTAGAGTCTTGACCCTCTTAAGAGTGGTTATCATTTTTGTCAAAAGCCACCACCTAGAAGAGAAGGAAAACATTGCAAGACGAAAAACAAACAACCTTTTTGTTCTATATGATATTACAAATTGTTGTGATCTAGAAACAAGGGTCGCATACAAGTTCGGGTTTTGGAAAGATTAGCTAGCAGAAACCTTCTCAATCTGCTTTTACAAAACAAAATAAACAAGAGACGACAAGAATAAAAAGAACATTAATGAAGGAAAGAAGGGAAATCTCCTCCACATGATCACTGGGAACAGGGCAACGATAATGCCTAGTTCTCTTTGAACGGGAGAATCACAGCCCAAGGAAGGCACATTGCTTTCTTGCATGCTCTGGGATCAACTTCACCAAAACTTCCATTGTCACACCTTTCAGTTCTGATCATCAACAAATGACAACTTAGCATTTGAATGGAATAAAAAAAATTTAAATTATATAGCATGAACAAGTGTTTCAAGATAGTTCATACCATGAGGCTTAAAGTTGAACAGAGGAGGAAGAATACGGCCATTGGGTAGGCGGGCATTTGGGTCACGTAGCTCGTCGAAGAAGGGATGGATCAAAGCCTCTAGCTGCAATAGAAAAGAAAATACCCATCTAAATTTCAAAGAGAAGACACTAAAAGATCATGGATAATAAACTAAAACCCGAAGGAATGTCTGGCACTTCAGATATAGTTCTTTTTACTGCTTGTCAATATTAAAAGCAGTAAAATGCACTTAATCAAAACAACACTAAACATAGCCTTCCATCTATATATAATTCACCATCACCACCATCTACTAAAACCCGAAGGAATGTTTAGCGTTGCTGATATAGTGCTTTTCACTGCTTCCCAAATATTCAAAAGCAGTAAAATGCACTCAATCAAGAAAACTCTAAACGTAGCCTTCCATCTATATTATATATAATTCCCAAGCCTCACTTGAACTTTGGAAAAATTATAGATATCTTTACTCAAGTTTAAAAAATAACATTGACCACCCACCTTTCTGTCAAGTGATAACTAAAGAATTTAACTAAATACGTGGAAATTCATTAATTGGGACTGTTTTACCTTCATGAACTTGGTTGTTTAAAGAAATGATATTTTTTATCCTCGTCAAAACCTTCAATTATGAAGCGAATACGTGTAAAAGATGAATAATAATTCAACATATAAAAGAGCAAAGTAGGAAATTTATAGAGTTGTTAAGGAGGGTAGATTATAATTTACTTAAACCACTAGGCTTTAGAAGGTTGACATGGTCCAAAATTAATGAAATTCAGAATATTCACTCGGCTACTCTAATTGTTACTTAATAGAGATCAGTGTTGTTTCAAGAACATGAGAAGGTATCCATAATTTTACCAAACCTCAAGGAAGGTTTGTGTAATTTACCCATAAAAAAATAAAAGATAGAAAATTTCATATGTTAAACAGATCATTGAAAATTAATCATCATCATAGCTTACAGCTGTGCATCGCAGATTCGGAGAGTACTGCAGTAGTCTTGAGACAAGATCAACTGCTTCGGGTGGCATGCGTTTGTGGAAAATCTGAAATCGGATAGAAGACGAACGCATTATCATTTGGTGGGATGTCAGAGAGAAAAGGAAAGGCATGATGTAGAAGAATTCTTAATACCTTGTGCCATGGGTGAGCTTTAATTTGTGGGAATTTAAACTCGGTATAGTTGGGATTCATGCACTTAATTTCCTCCCTTGTTGGGGTACCCAAAACCTGCATGAGAATCACAAACAACATTAAGGATTGAATGGATAAATATTGGTATCAAAACAGCAGAATGAAAGACCAATTCCACCTGTTACCAATTATGGCATGCATGCAAGGCAGATGCAACTACCTTGGTTATGGGTTGACCAAGAACCAAGGAGATCATTCAACCCAATTAACCAATTATAACATTTAACGACTTCTTTTTATGGGCCCATTAAAGCGCAACGACATCTCTCAATCCAATTATGTAACTGTAAGACTTTTCTCTCTATAGATCCATCAAGGATCAAATAAATCTAGAAGTGGAGCAAATGCCAGTAGTATCACACACATGGGAAAGTATTTCCTCACTCATAATATCTCAGTCAAAAAAGAACGAAACATGAACCACATTTCTGTATGCAACTCATAGGAGAAAACATTTAATAAGTTCTAATCACCTTGATAATTTCCACAAGCTGGTCAACTCCACTCTCCCCGGGAAAAAGAGGCTGGCAGAAAGAAAAAAAAAAAGGCAAAGATGTTAAGCATATTATACAGGTCCCTGTAGTGCAAGCCACAAACCGTATTACATAAGGATATACCAACCTGTCCAAGCAACAGCTCAGCCAAAACACAACCAGCAGACCAAATGTCAATGGCTGTAGTGTATTCAGTCGCTCCAAATATAAGTTCAGGTGCCCTATAATACCTGGAGCAGATATAAGATATGTTTGGCTCCCCTTTTACCTACAAAAGCCAAAAGAAATGATATAATAAAAAGTTCCCCACAAAAAAGCAAGATACTAATTGTTCCAGGAAAAAAAAAAATACCAAGACTTTTGCACTTCCAAAATCACATAGTTTCAGCTGGTGGGAATGTGGATTGACCTGTTGTGAAAAAGAAGTGCTTTGATTAGTAAGAGTTTTTGGTGTAAATAACAAACTAACAAGACTAATCCAGTAAAATAACATCATCAAGTACTTGAAAAATTACAAAAGGAATTAATAACTTCTGCATCAAAATTACCAACAGGAGACAATTGCTTATTTGCAGCAATAAGATTCAAAGATAATGAACCAATTGAAAATAACAATACTAAGTCTTAACTAATACCTGCAATACCAGAATCCTTACAATTCTAGTTGCCATTTTTCTCTTTTACCTTTTATATATATATATATATTTCATATTAGTCAGCACTCCAGAAAAAAAAACAAACAGCTCAAGATAATGGCATAGATCCACCTATTTAGTTACACTCACTGTGAAGATAACCAACATCAAGGATACGATTTTATTTTTCTTTCGGATACGAAAGGAAGTAGATATTTTCACTCACCAATCATTTAAGATTCTTTTCATTAATAGAACCAATTGAAAATAACAATATTTGGAGCAAAAAGATTCAAAGATAATGAACCAATTGAAAACAACAATAATAAGTCTTAACTAATACCTGCAATACCAGAATCCTTACAATTCTAGTTGCCATTTTTCTTTTTTCCTTCCTTTTTTTATTTTTTTATCTTTTTCTTATTAGTCAGCACTCCAGAAAAAATAAACAGCTCAAGATAATGACATAAGATCCACCTATTTAGTAACGCTCATTGTGAAGATAACCATCATCAAGGACATGATTTGTTTTTTCTTTCAGATACGAAAGGAAGTAGATCTTTTCACTCACAAATCATTTAAAATTCTTTTCATTAATAGAACATATACAGCCTTCGACCCATTTTATGTCCAAAAAATTCCGTTCTGTTTCAATTGTTAGGGAACAAGAACAGAAATGCAAGTAGCTAGAGACTGTACCTATGTAGTTAACAAAAGTACAGAGAAGCAATTATATGGACTTAAAAGCATACCAAAAGATTTTGAGGCTTGATGTCTCTGTGGCACACTCCAATACTGCCATGAATGTAAGCCAATGCCCTACAAATCTGCCAAGCATCAGCACCATATCAGAACCTTTGTAGCTATGAGTTTTGACAATTTATTCTCTTTCAATAAGAACATGATAACTGAGGAAGCTCATTAACCAAGGATTGATTTCTAGCAACACAAAAAACAATACAATCGAAAAACTAAAAATCCAATAAAATCACTTCACATTGCAAACATCAAAAGACTTATACCTGATAAGTATACAATTTGACATATATAAGCGGCATACGTTGGTTCATCTTGTTGTAGTGTTTGATCACACGATGAACAGTCTCAGGTACATATTCAAGGACTAGGTTAAGATAAAGCTCATCCTTTTCAGTTGTTGAAAAGAAACAGTGCTTAAGAGAAACAACATTCGGGTGGTCCAGAAGACGCATGGTCTGCAGCTCACGGTTCTTGTATTTCTTGTCTTGAAGAACCTTTTTAATTGCCACACTTTCACCTGTCTCTAGGCACTTCGCCTGTATAACCATGGTAAAGCAGCAAAAAAACTCAGTACATTATATCAATCATGGTTCAATTAGAAGATAGAACCAGACATGGCTCACACAATCATGAACTGGGGCGAAGATGCACACCACAAAAACATGTAAATCATTAACTATAATTATACTACAAAGAAACTGACCTGGAATACAATTCCGAACGATCCATGGCCAACAACACGCTCAGCCATGTAGCTTATGGTCTGCAATTATAAACAAAAATAAATAATTGAATAACAATAAGCATTTATAAATGGACTACGAACAGAATAACCAGTTTAGCTAACAACTGGGTTTCAATGAGTTGCAACATAAGTAGTAACACTTATCACTGATTTAGAATAAACAACACTACAGCTATGACAGACTGAGAGAAGGTGAGAAGGCGTAGAATGGATAACACTAACAAGAAAATTATAATTGAAAACCTAAGGTAAGAAGTAACACCACAAGCAAAAGATCATAAAATAACCTAGAAGGAGAACACCTGTAAGGCTTACCTGCTTTGGCTGTCCATTTCTACCACCAATAGTCGTCACAATTATATGACCCGTCTCTGTCCCATTACCATCAACCACAGTCGCTTCCATTTCCTAAAAATGTCAAGACAGCTTAGATTTTACTCGTTGTAAATAAATACCAGTAACAAATAAGACAGGCACAGAGAGAGGAGGTGGTGGTGGAAGCAACAATAACAGCAACAAATAAACCAACTATCTACCTTGTCATCCCTAATTTTCATCTCGTTCATCTCCTCAGGCAATCTATCAACACCAACAGTATTGCCACTGTTTTCTATAAACCCAGAAGCAGGCACCACGCTCACTGAAGCCATTTGCTGAAAATGAAAAAAAGGTGCTGATCTTGTTCCAGCACTTTGTTCCTACTTATAATTTACTTGTGGAAAACACAATCGAGTTGAAAACCTGCACAGTAGCAATTAGAATATTTATTGGTTATTTTTCATAGTATATGAAATTAAGTATCCACAAGATAAAAAATAGAGGATGTTGAAACAAACCAATTAAAACCTATGAAGTAACTTAAAGATGAAGAAAAACATGAAGGTCTACAGAGTTCTAAAAGAATTCAAACCAATATGAAAGGCCATCTTGTAATATAGTGACCAAAAAAATACTATGCACTTAGTGAATTTTATCTGGACTTGTTCACTATCATCCCAGAAAACTCTACATTTGTACACCATGCGATGACAGATCTGCAAATCATGAACTTAAACAATCTGAATTTTCATGAAATCTCCAACTTAGAAAGGCACCTCTCATATCAATATTCCCCTTACTACAAAATCTTCCTTTACGATTTTCTATATGTAATATTAAATGGTGCAAATCTTACCGCAAGATTTTCCTGCCAAAAAAAGCAGGATATTTCCTGTAAAATCCACATTTAACATCTGGCTGTCAATGAAGTTTATTACTAAAGGTCAACTATAATTTGAGTTTAGTCTAATGGAATCAGCAATACACTAATGCTAGGGTATCCCATCGCCAACAATACATACTTAAGATCTAAAAATAGTTCAGGCATCTTTATGTGTGAACTTGTGGTGAATTTTCAATTTTCAATGGTCACTTGCAGCTGGTGCCTCATGAAGCACCAGGTCTGGGCTTCGATTCGTCAGGGCCTCAAGGATTAGTCATGCACGCAAGCTGGCCCGGACACCCCGGTTATAAAAAAAAAACAGTTTTACATTTATGGGTTACGGTATCAACCAAAATCAGAGAGTGGCTACTAAACTGTAAACCAAGGATCTCCTCAAGAAACTCGGAATTCCATTGCCAGTTTACTGATCTTGGATGTATCATAATGCAATTCATCCATGATTATCTAAGCAAATTTAAGAACCTCTATGGTAAGGGTAGAGGCTCAGTCTTTAGGCCAAAGTTTGAGTTTGTGGTTGCATCGCCATGAAATCTTCATGTTCATACAATAAGATATCTATATATCATAGGTTTTCTAAATAATACAAAAAATAACAGATACCCATTATGAGTCAATTAGCTTTGTTTTCAAAAGTTCAGTCAAGTTTAGGGAAAAAAACATAATCACGAAGATACGCTTATAAAATTTCCACCATGTTAAAAGGAACCAAAAAACAATATTAATATATATATATATATACATCGTGCATACACTTATTTGCTTTTCATATGATCTCATCTACCAAAGACCTACCACTAACAAAAACTATACATCGATGAACTGCATAAAAGACCGAAAAATAACGCCTTTAACATAGTTATCAAACGAAAAGAGATTTAAGGAAAAACAACAGAGGAAATAATATAAAAACAAAGAAGCAAAATACATACATACATATATATATATATATATATATATATATATATATATATATATAGAGAGAGAGAGAGAGAGAGAGA
>JAUPMG010000006.1:17678919-17689848 GCA_031762675.1 Pachysandra terminalis
GAAGAAAGAAGTAGTGCTGAAGGTGGAAGACGTGGACCACTAAATCCATTTCCTTAATTTAAGGAAACGGTTAACAGTTTCCACTTACCAATCATTTAAGGCTTTTGTCCATTTTAGAACATTTTCACATTTAGGCTTTGTAAAACAGAGTCGGCAATCATTGTGTTTTTGTTAAATGGAAAATTCTAAATAAATGACTTCTCTATGGCAAGCACATGCCGGATTCTGACACTCAACAGATGTCAGTTTCTTTTTATTTATTTCATGTCACAATTTAACAGTTAGCATGAAGTACAGACTTTATGTTCTAATATAAAAGTTTCTAAGTGGAGATAGTAACATTATTAAGCTCATTAAATATTATTATGCTCATTAAATCCTTACTTCTACATATATGAGGCAATACATTAAATATAATATTGTTTACTAAACATATCCTGTGAATTTAATTGCTTTCTACTAACTAATTAATTTTCCAACCATGTCTACGAATCCTAATTTCTCAAATTAGCTGAGTTTTACACTCAATACACCACTGTCATATTCTAACACTTGTACCTCAACCAATACGGAGCCTAACCAATATTTATCCTTACATAACAAGAATAGTAATGCACTTTCACTTCAGAACTGCTCCAATGTAGATTAACAAAGCAAAGAAAAGCCAAAAATATATTAACAAACATACCAAAAGGTTTTGAGGCTTGATGTCCCTATGACAAACCCCAATACTACCATGAATGTAAGCCAATGCCCTACAAATCTGTCAAATATCAACACTGTGTTAGAAACCCTACAAGCTAAATATAAACAATTCATTCTGTTTAAAGAAAGAGAAAAATAACTGCAAATGCCTATTTAAATAAGAATTGATTCTATCAAAATGAAAAATGAATTAAAAATTGAAGGAAAGCAACATTTTTAACCATAATTATGGTTATTTAAAACATAAAACAATCAAAGCAAACAAAAAAAAAATGAGATGAAAACAACTCCACAATAAGGGAAATTATTAACAGCGAGTTCTCAATAAAAGTTCGCCAGAAAGTCGGCTTCATTGTAAAATAAACAAATTGTATTCCAATACAAATTATATTCCAACATAAACCTTAATAAAGCAACCAGATAAATCAAAGCCATTAGTAGAGACTATTTGCTAATAAAACAAGACTATTGAGAACATACAACAAAATAAGATACATTTGAGGCAGAAAAATCAATAAACCATCACCAATCAACAAGATAAAGAGAAGCAATCTCTAAAGACATCACAATAACAGTTTTTTTTTTCCCATTAAAACAAGGTGTTTGAGAACATACCAAAAAAATAAGACACATACATAATATAATATAATATTATATATATATGAGGTGAAAAACCAATAAACGACACTAAGTTGAGAAGAACAGAAAATATAAAATAAAATATACCTGATAAGTATAAAGTTTGACATATATCAGCGGCATCCTTTGATTCATCTTATTGTAGTGTTTGATCACACGATGAACAGTTTCAGGGACATATTCAAGTACAAGATTAAGATAAAGCTCATCCTTTTCAGTTGTTGAAAAGAAACAGTGCTTCAAAGATGCCACATTCGGGTGGTCAAAAAGACGCATAGTTTGCAACTCTCGGTTCTTGTATCTCTTATCTTAACGAACCTTCTTTATCGCCACAGTTTCTCCTGTCTCTAGGCACTTCACCTGCATAACCACAGAAAAATAAAGGCAGTGCATGACATAAATCCTGATTAAATTCGGACGTAGAATCAGACATGGTCTATAAAACACCCAAGTACTGTGTTCAAAATGCATGCCCTACAAACACACAAATTGTTGTCTGATAAGAGAATAAAGAATTACCTGGAATACAATTCCAAATGATCCATGCCCAACAACATGCTCAACCATGTAGCCTATGGTCTGCACTACAATCAAAATAAAAAATTAAAAAAAAAAAGTATATACAAAAAAATTAAGTAGGGCAAGAATATAAAGAAGTTATGACACTACCAAATGGGGCAGGAATAAAAGTAACTTTTTTAGTTTTATTTATCTATTTATTTATTTATTTATTTTTGTAGAAACACATATCACGCGTAGAGAATACAGAAAAGTTAAAAAAAGCCAAACAACAACAATCCACAGGCAACATGATCACACAAGCAACCCAAAAGAAGAACACCTTAAGGTTTACCTGCTTTGGCTGGCCATTTCTACCACCAATAGTAGTCACAATTATATGACCTGTTTTTGTCCCACTACCATCAACCACAGTTGCTTCCATTTCCTACAAAACACTATAACATCTTAGATATAACCAATAGCGAATAATCACAACTAGTAAATTAAAAGAAATGAAGAAAGGTAGGTGGCAGAGGAGATGGAGATGAAGAATAAGGGAAAGGGGGATGAGAAGGAATAGTAAACCAGTCACCTACTTTGTCATCTCTAATTTTCATGTCGTTCATCTCCTCAGGCAACCTATCAACACTAACAGTATTGCCACGGGGTTCTCTAAATCCAGAAGCAGGCACCACACTCACTGAAGCATTTACGAAAATTTGAAAAATAATGCAGACCTTGTTCCAGCACCTCCGACTCTTCAATATAACAGAACCTAAAAATTACCTGTTAAAAAACATACTAAAGAAGTTCATAATTTGTTGCTTACTTACCACTTATGAAGTACCCATGAGAACTATAGACGAAATCATACAAACAAACAAATCAAAACTTATACGCGATCCAGATAAAATAAAATACCAAGAAGAAAAATAAGAATCATTTTGTCAAGGGAGGTACTTTGTATGGAAAAGGAGAAAGGAGGTCTCACAGCCTTTGTAATTTCACAATGGGCATCGTTGGATTTGTCAACCTTTTATGCAATGTTGTTATCCATATAGAATTCCATCATGAATTAGTAATGCAATAAAAATCACTTGGTCTAGTGGGAGGTACTTTCTATGGAAAAGGAGAAAGGGGGTCTCAACCTTTGTAATATAATGGCTCAGAAGTCAGCAGTAGGGAAAATGATTTTGGAAGTTTTAGCATAGAAAGAGAGAGCCTTCGGGCTAAAATTATCATCAGCAAGTATGGTATTCATCATAATGAATGGGACATCGATCCTCGAGAAAGGGCATACGGTTATAGCTAAAAAAAGGCTATATCTTCAGTAGCCTCATCCTTTTATCCATGTGTTCAGTTTGATTTAGGATCTGGTACAAAAATTCAATTTTGGACTAACATTGGTGGCATGAGTCAATACTTTGCATATGCTTCAATTTTGGACTGACCTTGGTAGCCTCATCCTTTTCTACAGGCTTGTTTTGATCAAAGACTCCTTTGTTGCCAACATCCTCTCATGGTTCCCAGAGGAATTTGTTTGGAGCCTCTCTTTTAGATCATATATAAAAAGATTACAGAGGAGCTAGTTTCTTCGTTTGATCTATTAAAGGACGTTTTTAGTAATCCTTGGATCCCAAATTCACATGTTTGGATTATCCTCGGGGTTTTACCACTAAATTCTTCTTTTGCATCATTCATAGATATGGACATGTTCCCCCAGTCCTTCCAACCCACCACCTCTAGAAATCTCTTATTCCTCTTTGGATTAAGGCCTTTTTATTGGACTATAAATCTATACAAAATCAATACTTGTGACATACTCCAAAAGAGAGAGGTGAACATGTCTCCTCAAGATAGTATTTCGTGCTTGCAGTAGGAGTAAGTTAATCATCCTTTTCTTCATTATTGGATTGCAAGAGGTGTGGGCACATTCTTGCTGTCATTGGGATGGGATGGGTCTAACCAACTACTGTGAATCAGTTATTTGATCAGTGAAGATTACCATGTTTGCAGAAAAAGGGTAGATTGATGTATTGAGTTCTTTTTTATGCTATATTTGGGGGAAAAGGAAAATGAGGATTTTTTAAAAGACAAAAAGCAAGACTTTATCCATTATCGAGGTGATGTCACTTGTAGCACGGTGGACTTGATTCATCCCAAAGTTTTGGGATATTTCTATATCTAAAATGAGCCGATGGTGTGACCATTGTTTTTTTCTATCCTTGTGTTGTCAGACATTTGAGTGTGTGGACTGTGGACGCCTCCAGATGTGGGGTTTATCAAGCTGAACTCTTTATGGATGTTCTCTTAGTAACCTGGGCCTTTGGGGATTGGAGGTACCTTCATAAGCCATACAAGTGTCACAATACATGCATTATCGAGCCCGACCGAGGAAAACACGGTTAGAGCAGAGATATACGCATTGGTAGCAGGCTTGAGAGAGTTGAGAGTTCACGGCTTCATGGACTTAGAGGTGGAGACGGCAACTCATCTATAGTTTCCTGGCTGTCACAACCACAAGAGTGCTCCTAGTGGCACCCACTTTATTAGATTGGCACAACCTTTAATTCATGAATATACCACTCTGCTGTGCAACGAGGATTGCTAATGAGTTAGCAGATAGGTTGGCCAAGAGATGTGAGAGTGGAGAGTTTCTTTGTTGGTGTGCCAATGAGGAGGGGAGTGCTCTTTATGTTGTTGTTTCATGGGGTGTGTAAAGTGTTTACATTTCACTTTTGTCTTTCTCATTTTTCTATTTTTTTGGCTGTCAGCATGATGATGTGTTGGCTATTGGCTATGTTGGCACTGTACATTATTTCTCTACCTTTATTAATCTTCATTTTTCATTAAAAAATATATATCCGTAATGCATAATGGAAGATTACGTCCAAATACCAATGAGACATACTCCAACATCTAAGTAAACTCTATGACTCTTCATGAAATTATTCAAAGTGAATCTCCAGTTCCCCAATTTCTTTTCTTTTACAGTTATTGGTAAAAGCCAAAATCAAAAACTGGCTGCATCTGAATTCTAAACAAAACTAAGGATCACAATCTCTAGTGCTTTATTGTATCCCAAGAAACTAATACTCTTATGAACTTAATCTTAAATGCATCACATGCAACTTGTCTCATGAATCTCTAAGCAGTATTAAGCTTTATAAGTGCCCACTACAATTTAAGAAACCAAGTCCCTGCTTTCAAGGAAATCAACCTCTAGAACATTATTTGATTGCCTCTCAAAGAACATGCAGATGCAAACCAGAAATTCTTGATAAATCAATGTGAAATCAGATGCCATATAAGTTTGCAGATTTCAATGTCTTTAGAAAATAATTTTCCAGACGAATTAACACTCAGTTCCTTTTCATATCCATGGGTTTAAACAACTGAATCAAATTTTGAAAGAACACAATCCAATCAACAGGTTCACAAATCAGCAAGTAAAACAGAAGCTTTTTTTTCCCTCCTGCATGGACTACTATGTTTCTCACTGTAAATCAACACTACAATTCTAGAAACAGTTCTAACAAAAATTCGGACGAACAAGAGAGAGAGAGAGAGAGAGAGAGAGAGAGGCAAAAGTATAAGCAGATAAAACTATTACAAAACACGTTAGAGAAATATCACAGTGACAACTCGCAGAGACATCTCCATCTAGCAGGGAATATCAGCAGAAAAAACCGCTAAATAATAATAATTAACATGTCGAAGATACCCAATCCCTAAAAATAATTCATCATCGAAATTATTAAACATAAAAGGGAAAAAAAAAAAGATTAAAACGAAATGAATGAACAATAAACATAACCAACCTAGCGAAACTTGCTAAAAAGAAGTACAAAGACAACGATTACGTTAATCTCGTTGTATACATGAAAAATAGATGTTCAAAGCAAAAACATTAGGAAAACCTGAACACAAAGATCTAAACACTCAAATAAACAAAAATCGTGAAGCTCCAGATACAAAAACCCTATGAACATTAAATTCAGAATCAGAACATATTAAAAACAACAAAAGCAAGGAATAAATGGAAAGATTAAAAAGAGAGAGAGAGAGAGAGAGAGAAAGATCATCTCACCATAAATCATTATCTCATCAATGATCAACCATTCTGGGAAGCAATGGCGTTAATGGCAACATGATCGAAGGAAACAGCTTGTCAACTTTTTTTTTGATGAACAAACTTCGTGTCAACTTACTACCCAAAAAAAAAACTTCATGTCAACTTTATTTTCCTCTGTTTAATAGATGAGAGAGAGGGAAAACAGCTTGTCTGTTGAAACTCTCCAGGCGTGAAAACCTGGTGGCGCATGGATTTCTCACGTGGAGGCTTATTTGGAGAACTCAACTTAGGCCTCGTTTGATTGCCAATTTGGGTCAAGAACACGTTCCAGTTCCCTAAATTTATTCTGCCATTATGAAGAACTAATTTTCAAGGTTTCGTGATTGAGTTTGGTTAGCATGTAAACAAATGGATTCTGAATAACTTTTAAAACAAATTTAATTATAATTATTTTTATAAAATCTCATAACCAGACATAAGGTTTGCACATTTGTAAACTTTTAAATGTGACAATAACATTCCAAAAATAATATGTAACAAAAAAGAGAGTATTTAAAAGTTTGCCACTACTCGAGTAATTTATTAGTTTGCCACTGTAAGAACTCAAAACTCATTTTTAAAATTTAAAATCAGAATTAGAAATGATTTTGTGATAAAGAGCATTTTTTGATTATATCTTGGGATAATTCACTTTATCGTTGATAACCACACGATCATTTATCTGTAAAAACTCATTCTACTTCTACTGATAAGAACTCATTCCAAGTCATAGAATGGATTCTCAAAATGTCATTCAAATGAAAACCTTACTAATCCATTGCAGTTTCAGGCCTGCAAAAAACCATCACACGTGGCAAAGGCTTTGTTGGGCCTTGCTAATGCATTTGAACAAGTGTAGACTGCATTTCGGACAACCTCCCAAGGGCCGTGAAGCCCTTCGTAGACCCAAAAAGACTTTCTATTTAATGCTTGGGGTACCTCATGATTTTTATATATTTTTTTTTTTGGATGAAACGCTTCTTCAATAAGCTTATTTTGGTGAAGCGTTCAAGCAAGAGTGGATTTGCTTCAAAAAATCTGTGTTTACAATAACTAGTTACAAGTGTATCATGGGTATGTTTGGCGTTGTTTCTTGGAAGAAAAGCGATTCCTTTAAAGTTCACTCTCATAAAATGTTTCATAAGAACTGCTTCAGAAGAATAAAAGATGTTTGGTAAACACTTATTGAAAAAGTACTTCTAAATTAGATTTGTGAAAAGCTTGTATAAAGTATGAAATTTTTATTTAATAAGAGTTTTGTTCGTGAAGATAAAATGAATAAAATAGGTATTTCAAAAAGTTTTAAAGGTACACATAAGACCATAAGATATATTTCATTCGTGAAGATAACATGGGTAAAATAGGTATTTTAGAAGTTTTAAAGGGACATATAAAATCGTAAGGCATATTTCATTAAAACTTAAAATTGATTCTTGCAAACGTGATTTTAAAAGCAAGAAATAGTAGCTTAAAAAAAATCAACATTTGAATGAAACGATTTTTACAGAATCACTTTTCACTTGAATTTACCAAACGCTTATTTATTTATTTGAACCGCTTTTGGGCTCAGGAAGTGCTTCTAGGGCCCGAAGAAGCAATGCCAAACATACTCTATATTTAAGTAAAACTCGGTAAATGATAAACTTGCCGTTTCATTTCTATCATAGTCCTTAAAAAAGACAAAAAGGTCTAATTTAACCTAAAATTATGTACGGGATTATCCTTTTATATATTGTTTCTCACCACCAGAAAAAAAAAAAAAAATAAACAATTTGTAACCATGGGCTTTGACACAAAGCCCTTCACATTGAATTGCTTCCATTTGTAGGAAGAAGCTATTACAAATGGGCCATGCTGCATTTGCTGGCTTCTATAAGTACTTATTGTAGCTTATAGCTTATACTAGCAGAAAACTCATGCAATGCACAGGATATGAAAAAATGATAAAGGTATAACTGAAAAAATCATACGAAAATGTTTTAAGATTGAACAAAGTTGTGTATTAAAACAAGTAAAAAGAATAATATAATATGATGAATACAAAAATAGAATATAAGAGAATTTTATGGAAAAAAAGTCAGCAAATATTGTATTTAAAATGAAAACGTGTGATTAAGAAGACATCAATAAAGGAAAAAAATAAAAAATAATGACATATAGCAGATACAACAGAGTTTATATAAGGTACCACATCCACAAACTTAAATGCATTCCCAAATTATTTAATGTAAATATCCAATTATCTGTATTTTACTAAGAAGAGAAAAAGAAAACAGAAAATATTAACTTCCTTCAACCTTTTTTCTGGTAATCACAATTCACATGGTTTTCAAGCCACATCATAAAGGGAATAAAACGAAAGATTTTCTCACAGCTTGTTTATAATTAGGGCTGCATGTCAACGGATGGATCATGGTCCGAGTTCGATCCGAATCCGATCTGAGAAAAGCGGATTTAGTAAGGGATTTCTGATCCTATAATTCGATTAGATATGATCCGATTCGATCCGATTTGAATTTGATCAAATTCGGATATAGGTTAATTCGATTCGATAAGAGTCTGATCCGATTTCATTTGTGTACATATATAAATAAATATCACATATGTATGCATATATAATATTGAGTGACTACAAGTACTAAACATATAATTAGAAATAAGTCATTAGTTTAGGATACTTTTAAAAAAAGATTAAACATATATCAAATTATATTTCTTTTTATCTGATTTCTTATAACTATAAAATAAGTTTACCAAAAAATCCGGCAATTATTCGAATCCGATCCGATTCGAAACTAATCGGATTTGGTAAGGGATTTATGATCCGACGATCCGATAAAGTATAATCCGATTCGATCAAACTTTTAATCAAATCAAATTTGGATATGCCCTGATCCGATCCGAATCCGATCCATTGACATGCCTATTTATAATCATTCATTAGTTGTGAAGTTTTTTCAAGCACTTTGTCTCTCTACACTTGAATACAAAAGCTAATAGGTATTTATATAAACTTGTGTAAGGTTTCACATAGAGAGAAGGTTGAATAAGTACAGAGTTGAAGGAAAAAATTCACACCACACGGAAGACATAAGCCCCAACAGTTGGTAGGGGCAAGAACCCATTTGCAGTAAAAAGTTTTCTAATAGGGCTAAATTTTTGTAAAAAAAATATAGGATGTACAAAAAATTATGTCATGTGATATTAGTGAAAGTAATAACATGCTAAATCTAACTATATGCCCGTCTTTTCCCTCAATGGTTAACTAAGAAGGAAGTTTGTCTACCTGTCATTGACAGGCCCAATCACACAGCATGTTGTAATAACCTAACTTTTATAGGGATTAATTCATAATTAATTTGAAATATATAGATAATTTAAAATTTTAGTAAAGTTAGTTTACATGTTTGACTTTGACTGTTAGTGATTGGTGTGTTGCACAATAGGTAACTAAAGTGCTTCACACATAATTATAACTCTTTAAGTTATAATGTGTAGCTGAGATATCTTAGGGACTTTTAATTATAAATCTAAGGCTAAAAAATACTATAACTTAAAGTAATTAATGAAATAAAAACTATAGGTTATAAACAAAGGACATTTCAGCTTAAATAGAAAACTGATTTAATGGATTAATCTAAAACTGACCAAACAGGACCTAGTTCTAATAATTAATTAGATGGACTTAAGTATAGCCTAATAAGACTTAGGCCTAACTAGACTAAAGCCCAATTAACTTAATTAATAACTAATTTTCGTGCTAATTAAATAATAATAACTTAAGGAAAAGTTATAATACAATTAGGACATTACGTTAAGATTAAAACAATCATTAATGTTCCTAATATGATTAGAAGACTTAAAATCAATGGTTGGGATTAATTAGACTAATCTAAATGCTAAGATTAAAAGACAAGGAACCTAATCTAATTAGGATAAGGTTAGATAATAGCAATCATTAAAATCAGTTAGAACTCAAACACTTTTAATCTAAAAGCTGTAAAATTAATTAATCCAATCTAAAGGCTAGGATTAAAAACATAATCCTAAACTAACTTTAACTCTAGAACAACTAGGAAACAAGATTAAAATCTATATAAACACTGATTTGGTCGTCCAAATCATTAAACTTAAATCCAAGTTGATTGCTGGAGCTAAGAAGATGAAGAAGAACAGTTTAAACTTGAACTGGGTTGAAGAAGAAGAAGATCCGACGAGCTAGAGCATTGCAAGTATTTGATTAATCCTTATTTTTTTATTTGGATATAGGTGAGATGCCATATTTAGTGAATATGACATAGCACACTATTTCAAATTGAAGAACAAGTACTTTATTTTAAAATATAAGCTTTCTAAGCATGATCATCCTATTGAAGATAAGTTGGTATTTTGATTTATATTTTGATTGGGTTAGTTTGGGAATTGAATTTAAATATGAGTTTTATTGAAGAAAATTGCTAAATATTTGTATAAAAATTATGTGAAAATACCTTTTTTCTGGGCCAACCGGCAGACTGTCGGTGTGTCGGGTAGCTTGTCGGTTCACCCAGGTGGGATCCAGCAGACCTACCGACATGCCGGTAGCCTGCCGGACACCCCATAATTATTGTTAAGCCCTGTTTAGGCTGCCGGATGGCCAACCGGTGTGCCGGTTAGCCTGCCGGTAGCCATATATGTCTGAGACTTGAAAACAAGCCCATGCTTAGCCTGTCGGAGGCCAACTGGTGTGTCGGTTAGCCTGCTGGTAGGACCACTCTCTGTGTTTTGTGAGTTTCAGCCCCTACCTAGGTTGCTGGTTAGGCCGCCGAACAGCCCAATGATTGATGATTTGATGAATTTCATGTTGTGTGTTACTTCCTGATTATTTCTAATAAGTTATATGCTATGTGTGATGAATTTAAGACATGATTGAATGATTAAATAGATGGTTTAATAATTTATATGTTTTATTACAATTTCACATGATTTGA
>JAUPMG010000006.1:17703118-17714654 GCA_031762675.1 Pachysandra terminalis
TGGTACGTGACAGGGACAGCTGTACAGCCGTTACAGCTTTATGGAATGATTCAGTGTGTGCAACTATACCCAAAACGCGTACACGCGCTCGTAATCAAGCGTCGCGTGTAAAATGAGGTTAAATTAACCCGCCTAATCAACACTATTAAGGTAGAAGTTAGTTAAAGTTGTGTGCCAGTCTAAGACACGTCTATAAGGTTCACAGGGACGAGGATAACAAAAGATCCTCGTCCGAATCCAACTCAATTATGAACCGATATGTAAGTCCAAAACTAAATCCTATTAAATGGATTTGGTTATACTGGATTTATAGGATACCAATCAGATACCGATTGACACCTCTTATTTCCATTGTTAAGGAGACTTACAAGTAGGGCTTTAAAAAGGGCGGGTTGGCTTGGATTTTACTCAATTCTTTGGTCCAAACTAAAATAAGCTGGTCTGAACTCACCTCAACCTAAACTCAAACTAAACCTATTGAATCTGAACCGAGCCTGAACTAAATTCGTTGAATTCGGGTCAGCTTCAAGTTGGCTCAAATTAAATGAAAATGCTACAAAAATTTTAAAAAGAAAAAAAGAATAAGAAGAAAAATATCATTTGTAAAGGTAATATATATGTTATGAGTCGAGCTTTTCCAACCGCACAAAGTTCAATCCGAACTCTTAACTTTGGGCTCAAAAGTGAGTCCGGATCTAACCCAACCCAAACTAATGCATGAGTACGGGCTCTTATATGGATTGGGATTGGCGCGGTTGGGTTGCGGCCCTACTTACAAGCTAGACAAGCCGGATACTCGACATGCCTCAGCCTCAGCGAGCTGGAGAATTCTTGTTTATGCGCTTTGTGATTGCTGGAATCGATTCAGTTACTTGTCTCCGAAATGGAGAATTCTTGCGACGAGGGTTTGGGTTATCAAGCTCCTTTGTTTGCTTTAATCCTCGTCGCGTGGACGTTATTACCAATAATTCTGATTTTCAGATAAAACGTTACAACTGTTGAATCGCATTGATATTCGGAATCCGAGCTGGAGTTTGCTCAATTTGGCTTCTGCTCTATAGATCTTTGGTGTTGGTTGTCATGTTTTGATTACTGTATCGGATGCTCGACTAAGGCGGAGCTTGTTCGTTCTATTTTACCAGCAGTAAGATGAACTCTAGGCTCTCCCGCAATTTGAAATACTTGAGCATTTCATTTATTTTCCCCATATGTTGCTTATAAAGTGTTCAATTTCTCTGTTTTTTCTTCTTTTCAATGATCTTGATCTGTTCTTTCATTCTAGTTTTCGATTTTTTTTTTGTTATAGATCGATAATGTTGCCAGCTTTGTTAGTATGCTGCTGATAATGTTATGATGATAATTGAGTTTTCTTTCTTAACTCTGTGACATGGTAGAACTTCTTTACAACGACTTACATATTTTGAATTTTTATGGCCATGAATTTGTTCAACTTTTCTATAATGGATTAGGTCACTTGTCAACCCTGCTATGTTATATCTCCTTTTGGCTTTTATTGATCAATATGTTCAAGATGCCCAGATATGGAAATGATAAGCAGGTGTATATAAATTGTTGTTTCTTGAATGTGAAAGCAGGAATATGGATACAGTTACTACATTGGACATGCTGATTCCATCTTATTAGCTGATATTTTATTAATTATCATTTCTAAGTTAGTTATGATATATAGATGAAAGTTTGTGTTTCAATATGTAGCGTCAAAGCCCGACGCCAATAATCCGGTCACCGGAATACAAACAACAATGAATGATTGTCAAACCCACGGAAATACCCCAATAAGAGTATGCAAAGAAATCAAATAATATGAAAAGTTTAAAGAAACTAAACAAACCACAAGACAACCAATTTACGTGGTTCACCACTAAGGGCTACGTTCACGGGTAATCCGGCAAGCAAATCCACTATCAATGATGAAGAAATAAAAGGATGAAGTACAAACCCTTACCACTCCAGCAATCGGGTTAAATCCCACTTCCTATACCTTCTCTAGCAAAACCAAACCTTCACAAGATACACTGTCTTCCCAAACCCGGAAAACCACCTTGAGAACAAGACCTCCAACACTTTGGGATTGTGGGATTTTACAAGAGAACAAGAAGAACCATAGGAGAGCATAGAAAAATCTTTATTCCCTTTCTCCCCTACTAAAGAAACCCCTTTAGTAAACCAAATAAACCATACTTAAAACCATTTGAGTTAATTCTCAAAAGGCCCTTTATAAAAGGAAATAACAGTATTACCCAAGAGTGGTGATATTATATCACCAATCCCAACACAATACATTTTTTTTTTTGATGAATTGTTTCAATACAACTTGTGCTGTGAGTATACTAGATGGCAATGTATGTGTACTTCAATTCCACCTATTTGGATCCCTTAGACATCGGCTGCCGTACTATTCAAACAGATTAAGCATTTTTATTCTCACCAATTATACCTAGCTATTAATTTCAACAGAACATAGTTCAAGGTTATATATGGGGATTAGAAGTACAATATAATTAGGGCTCTAATACCTAGCTTTTAAAAGTATAATGTATCTTTTCCTTAACTCTCTTTCTATGAACTTATTTGGATCCCACTGATGCAAGATGAAAGCAAGAAGTCAGGTTTCTTAGGTCTTTAAAGAACTAGTCAACGGGAGGCTAGGTTTCCCAAAAATCAAGAGGTTTAGTTTTTCTAGTAGAACTCCTAAATTTAGGGATTAGAAGTGCAATGTAATTAGGGTTCTACGATGTTATTTTAAGAAATTGTTTAACTAGTTTAATAATGTTATTTTATCCACTTAGAATTTTTTCATAAGAGAAAATAGAATCCATATAATATATTAGATGTTAATTTATGATGTGAAACTGAAGAGAAAGAAATTTGTAAGTATTGTTTCATAATTTGATGAGTGTGGGAGTCCAACATGTGTTCAATACAGAAATCACTTATTGTGAAGTGTCCATGCAACATAGATGTCAAAAATATTAATATTTGTGTGTGTGTGTGTGTGTGTGTGTGTGTGTGTGTGATTTGAAGACTATGCTAGATTTAGTTTTGAATGCTACCGATGGAACTTACCATTGCGTTTAAATATTACCACTAATAGGTATAACTCTTTCTCCTATTGAGAATTTCAAGATTTTCTATGAATTATTTGAGATTAACAAATAATCATATCTAATATTCTATTTCCACTATTTAACTGATCCACAGGTGGACTTTCACATTAGTCATTGTTTATTTTGTGGTATGTCCCTTACTGAATGCATATTTACTTTACTTCTTTTTGTTTCTAATCTTAGATGCTTTTTCAATTCTCTAGCTAATGATATGCCCAACCCTATTTTGTAAGCATGAAGGACACATCAAGGATGTGTATTGTCTTCAAGGGAAAGTCGTCCATTTTCAGCTTAACATGCCCTGTTTGTTCCTATAGCTTGCCACCATTGTATCTGCCCATGGGTGCTTGATATACTCCAAGAAGCCTCCCACTGAAAATGGGGAACGGGATGACTATTTGGCTATGGATCTGGAAGATAGTAAATCTACAACCACTATAACATTGAGGGCAAAAGAAAAAGTGCGTAACATAAAGTTGCGAAGCCAACGTGATCAAGAGGAATCCGAACAAAGAGCTGGATTTTGGGGGTATCTAATGCAAATTACGTACCAGGTTAGTTTATATAGGCTTCCTTCTCCCTTTCTATCCTGCAAGGTACTTTTCCTTGTCTCCGCTGCACTGCAGGAACTAATCCTATTTGTTTAACAGACTTGTGCAGGCGCTGTCGTGCTGACAGACATTGTATTTTGGTTCCTTATAGTCCCATTTTTGTCAATCGAGCATTTCAAAGTGAACCTGGTGAGAGCTCTGTTCTACCCAATTATGTTTCATAGAGAAAAGATTATGGTTGATGGGTCCATATTTGAGTTTGTTTCTGCTTAGGTTTTGTTTATCAGAGCTTAACATGTGTTAACTAGTTGCTGATTCCATAGTTAGTTGCATAAGTATGTTTTTCTCTTTAGAATCATATCCACACCCTGAGGCTGCTTGATGCACTTTTAGAGTTCTCTTCTCTATGTTTTGCTTAATGATATTTTTTTTTTGAACTGGTGTTATATTTTTTGCAGTTGATGGGATGTATGCATTCTGTCAATGCAGTTTTCCTTCTTGTTGATACAGCTCTAAATAACCTAGTAAGTATCGCCCGTTAAGAAGTAAAATAGCAATTGATTTAAGGAACAATTGAGGTACCCATCCAGCAGAATGATAATTCCTCCAGTCTTGGATAGGATGAATACTTACAATTTCATATATCACTTGCTTTTGGATTTCACAAAAGAGAATTTTATTAGATGATCAAAATTATCATTCATCCAGCGGGGAATGTCACCTCCTGCATGTGCTTGACTTGTTCCAAGCTTTGATCAATGATATGCTGTAGGTAGAAATTATAAAAGTATTCTTCTTACTACTACTGGAACAGTGGGTACCTTGATTTTATTGTTTTTTCCTTTCAATGCATAATAGAATTCATTACTTTGTGTTTTTTCTTTAGCCATTCCCTTGGTTCCGGATAGCATATTTTATGCTGTGGAGCAGTCTTTATGCCATTTTTCAATGGGTTCTTCATGCCTGTGGCTTTCCATGGTTAGCATCTTCTACTCTCTTTGTATGTGATTTTTGGTTGTGAAGTATTATTGACTTAATTGGTTGCTTCTTCTCTTAGGTGGCCTTACCCTTTCATCGACCTTTCAACGCCATGGGCACCTTTATGGTAAAGCAAACATCCCCTGTTCTCTTTTGGCTTCAAAGAAGAAAAAAAAAAGATTCTAATGGTGATGATGTTTTTCTTTCTTACAGGTATTTATGTTTGGCTTTGATTCATTTCCCTTGCTTTGGTCTATATGCATTGGTTGAGAGATCAAAATATTTAATTTGCTCAAAAATGTTGTTCCCCACCACCCATAGTATGTGATGTCATGTTGTTCTAGTCTGTTGGTTTGCTTTTCTTATTCTAATTTGAAAATTTCTGGTTGTTGGATGTGTACATTATTATGGAGAGAATGCTCGCACCTACAACTTGTACAGTTATTAGATACTTTAATGAACGATGGACAAGCTTTGCTGTTTATTCTAACTACCTTTGATCGGTGACATGAATGTTCTCTTTAGATTGTCTGTAAAAAAATTGGCTATCTTGTCAAACCAGTGGATGAGAAGACCAGTAGCCAATAAACGAAACACACATTAGCCTGACATATATATATATTTTTTCAAAAATAAAAAATAAAAATTTAAACGTGTCAGTACTGTCTTTTCTTTATTGGCTGCAGATCGTCTTATCCTTCTCGACTAATTAAATGATTTGAATCCCCGTTTCAAGTTACGCAAAATTTGTCTTTAACGGGAAAGAAAAGAAAAAGCATATAATAAATCAAAACATTAAGTGCGATACAGATGCGCCATGCTGATGCCTGCCCTGCCATCTAACTGATTCTGTTTTAAAGCAACCAAAGAACGTTCAGGGAACGGAGTTAGCTGGTGAGAGTGTGCCACGTGTAGAATACATGTATCATGTGGATCTACTTTTTTGTCCCTAATATATTATTATATATGGGATATCAGAGCTCTTCAAAGTCATCGTAGAACATGAGATGAGACTAGGGTTTCTGCAGCGTTGATTAAGAGGGAGGAAGGGATCTTCTTGTGTAAGGGTTGGCGGTGATGTTGGTGGCTCAAGAAAGCCTCGGGCTGATCAATATCATTTTTGCGTGTAGTGATTCGCTCTCTGATTTCGTTTCTCTCTCCGTCTCCGCCTAACCAATCAACCAACGATGCGTGGGTGGGAGGTCAGGTGCTGACGTTTTGGATCGCTCGCGCAGAAATGATGTAGATCAGTGGTGAGGGTGCTTCAAGCCACCGAGCCATTACCACCAACTCTTTCACACGAAGAACAAATACAACACAGTAACACCAACTCGTATACGCACTTCTCTTCAAGAGACCGTCTTTTTTCCACTCCAAATTAATCCTTTCAAAAAGTTGATTTCTTTTTTAGTTTCTCTCTCTCTTATTATCTAGTAGTAGTATATGTTCTGAAAACCCAAACAAGCAGGAACTAAATGTTCTGCTGGCTCTCACTTACATGTTTTTCAGATCCAAGGAATAGAGCAGCGGTAAAGAAAACTGTAGATATCTATCTTGGCATTAAAAGGTGGAGAAAAACAACATCATTTTGGGATCTTCATCGTTTTTCTTTATATACATGGTTTTATCAGCATAAGAAAGATCGATCACTTCACTCAATGAAGCGATGAGAGAGCATTTGTTACTACCATTGCCAAATTCGATAGCAAATATAAAATGAATTTTACAAGGACTAAGAGGAAGAAAATAGAATGATTCTGTGACTAAACAAGGGCAGTGTATAGTATGTCCATTGAATGATCCTCTTTCAACTCCTTCTACATTAAATACCAGCATGAAATGATGAATCTTAACAACTGCTTGCTTTATTATTAGATCGCATATATAAGCATTTGATCCTTATCTGGTTGCCGCAAGTAGTGCTTAAATGCGCACCTACATCCGTGTGTGCTGTTTGTTGGGTCCATCCAGCCTAGTTGAGGCAACCATGACCTTGTTAGGAGTTGTGCAAGCGATGCATTTACCACGGCTAGGATTCTATGCGATATCGTTTCAAGCACTCTACTCAATAGACTGCAATAAATAGACCTCGATGGGATCAGTAAGAAATGATATTTTTTTTTCTTTTAAATAAATTGTGATGGCAGAACACAATTTTGGTTGGCAACCCCAATAAATTGGGTTAAGGCAGAATGTATAAATATACTATACACCAAGAAGCCTGATGGTACACCGATAGTGTGACACAGTCAGGCCCAAGAAAGGCAAGGAAAAAAAATCACTATATATATACATATATTCACAATTGATCTTTTCTGAATTTTCAAACAACAGATTCATTTTCTGATTTTATTTGAGTTAATTTCCCAGGTGAAGAATTATGGCTTTGCAGAAGGTGGAGCAAGAGGTTGATGTGATTCTGTGGAGTCCAGGATTTAGACAGTGAGGGAAAATAAATTGGGAAGGGTTTAAATACTATGTACCGGTAGAGGCCGAGGTTAGTACTTAGAAAACACTTGAAGGAGGTAGTAACCAAGATGGAGGAGGTACAAGACTAAACTCTGAGAACTGATGCAGATGCCTGTTTTCAGACATTGGGTTTAAATAGGCAGTGAACGGAGACAAGCCATTTCCAGTTTCAGATGCGTGCTGCAAGAAGCGGCGAGAATCAAGGTGGAGCGGGATACGCGGTGTCTCACATCCTGACGAGGATACAATTTGTAATCTTGAAGATTTTCTTGAATGAATGTCATCCAACAGATGGACGCAAATCCTCGGCACCGATTTTTCTTCAGTTAAGGAAAAAACAAGAACAAATCTCTCTTCTAGATTGAACTGTTGAAGCTTCTGCAATGTACATTGTTTACATTTCCATTTCTTCCAGGTTATGATTTTAGATTAGCTTTAGTCAATGTGATGCATAATTAGCCTTCGAAAACAACCTCAACTTCCAGTTTTGCAACACATGAAAATGGTAATTTTGATGCACAATTAACTTGTTATGTTTTGATATGATGAATGGATAATGTCTTTAAAAAAAAACTCTTTTTTCTTTTTTGGTAAGAACATAAGAGATTTGTATTACTATCAAAGAGGTAAATCTGGAGTGGGATGTCCCTGCTATAGCCCAGTACAGAGAGAGCATCGTTTTCTTATATATTATAAAAATATAGGATAGCTTATACATACCTCCCCTCACCTTTAAAAAACCATAATAACCTCTCTTCAGATTTGATGTGTGGTCACACTTCCCTTATTTTAAATCCCTGTTAAAAATTGACAATATTAGACACTGAAAACAAAAATGCCCTTTATGTTAAAAGGACTTAAAATAATTTTTTTTATCTTAAAAAACTGAAGGTCGAGTACCAATTATACCATTTTTCGTCTTAACCGAAACACTCGTTCTTGTCTGTAGAAATCCTTTCCTCTTTAACTGAAACACCATTTCTTCTCTGTAGAAATCCTTGAGCATGTAAATCGTCAGAAAAGTGCACACAACATGCCTCAGTGAAGGAGGAACAAAATTCTGAACCTCCCATACTGTGCTGACATCACTCACGTACAGGCGTGGACGTTCAATCTTGTATCTGAGCTAGCCTGCAGCCCAGATGATTGAGAAATAATCATCTTTTTTAACAGAGTCCATTACTTGGACTCAGACCTCCTGTCCATCTGGCTTTATGTACCTTTGTACACCTTCAATGGAATGCACCAGCAAGATCTTCACGAGGGCAGTATAAGGAGTTAGCCTCGGGTTGACAAGGTTGTACCCTAAGCTTCTAATCTCGTCGGGAGCAGTTGACAATCCAACTCAGATACAGTGCCTTGAATCCGAACTCGAACGTCCTCGAGTCTGTTGTTGTTAAGCAAAGACCTTTCGATTAGAAATCCTTGACTCCATAGAATCACATCACTCTCTTGCTCCACCTGCTGCAAAGCCATAATTCTTCACCTCAGGAAATTAACTCAAATAAAAACAAAAACTTGAAAGAGACAGAGGATAGTTAGTCATATATACGTGTATTTCTCAATACATGATATAGACTTCGGGTCATTCGAACACTGAAGTTTTCTTACTTTGAGATATGCGTTCTAATTGACTTACAGTTATTTCAACCTCCTCTTCCCTTTCTCTTCTCTTTGTCTTATTCACAGATCATGTTTATGAAAAAACGCTCTTGATAGAACGACTGCGCGACGGTTTAAACTATCCTGAGACAAACTCCCTGAACTTATTTCTTTAGAAAAATAGTTATATTGGCTCACTTATATTGTTTATTGAAGTTCTTTTAATATATCAAGTCTCTTACAAATCCCGCATCAACATCAATCCCTATTACTTTTTAGGCAATACAAATTAATGGGCTACTATTACAGTGAATTAAAATCTATTCAAAACTCATCCTTGGAAGTGATCGTCATCTCGCTGCCTCATCAGCCGATCTCATCTCATGCTTATGATCCTGCTCTTAAGAAATTCATCCTGGAAATGGGAACAATGTCAAACTTGAATTAGCATGGAAATCATGACAAAGCTGTTAAGGAAACAGACAATTAGTTCCCATGTCATCTGATCCACATCAAATCATACATTTTTGACAAATGTTTGAGACTATGACCCGAAAGAAAATCAGTTAAGAGTTGTTGAAAAGGGTGGTGTTGCTATTAACTTTGTTACAGACGTATATGTAATGAACTTCTGGATTCTTGCCAAGAACTGCATCCACCGTGCTATTGTCGTTATCCAGTGGAACGGGATTAGTTAACTCCCATGTTTGATGCTCCGAACTTCTCTCTGACATAAGCTTCTCTGCATAGAATTGTTAAAGGTTGACCAGATTGAGTAGTTTGTTCATTTCCTGAAAGATAATATATTAACAACATACATGGTATAAATGAACGGGTAGATTTGAAAACAGCATATAAGGTTGCCATAAAGTCATTACAGACGATTCTCAAAGAATCGAATAGACTTATGATGCAAAAATCAAAGACAATTTTGGACATACTAAGATATAGAAATGCCAAAGAATCATTGAACCCTAAGGCATTTGTAGACTCATATCACTCTGTATGCCCATCATGGTTACTAAATACTAGATATCATGGGCATTTTGATATCCCATTCAGCCAGAAGCTGTGGAGATAAGCAACAGGGTTCACACTTTCTGGTGCCATTCTGAGGTACTATTTACCCAGGAAATTTCCCTTAATCAGTATGGTTTGAGAAAAAATTTAAGAACATAAAGAGGGAAGAATTGCAGTCATAGAATAAGTGAAAACTTACACCAGAAACAAAATATATGAATACAACTTCAAAAATAGGTCAAACATAGGAAGGAACGCAATATGAAATATATTCAGTGAATCCTATAGGTAAGGAGGGAAAAAGCAATTTGGATATTAAGAAGGTTAAAAGAAATTGATCCCAGAAGCTACATAGGCAGTGCTAAATGCTCAAGAAAGGATGAGAGCAATTTGGATATTAAAGATCTAGCAATTGGAACATGTTTTGCTGTGCAAATATTGCAAGCTACATAGGCAGTGCTAAATGCACAAGAAAAGGATGAGAGCAATTTGGATATTAAAGATCTAGCAATTGGAATATGTTTTTCTGTGCAAAAATTGCATCCCCTGAAAAATATGGTACAAGTCGAGCGAATTAGTTAAGAACTTGAGAAGGTTAAGAGAAATTGATCCCGGTAGCTACATAGGCAGTGCTAAATGCTCAAGAAAGGATGAGAACAATTTGGATATTAAAGATCTACCAATTGAAACATGTTTTTCTGTGCAAAAATTGCATCCCCTGAAAATTATGGTACAAGTCGAGCGAATTAGAAAACGGATCAGAGAGAGACAGTCTAATTGAATAGTGAAACCATTGTGAATATGCAGATAGAATATGGAACCAACCTCTCTAGCCTATTAGGGAGTCATGAGCCATACTGAGATTATGTCTGTAAACAAGCCAAGATGGCCAAGCTTTCCTATCTCGGCTCATGTGTGTCAATATTAGCTCAGTTCCATGTCCATCAGACAATGATGGGCTTAGGCTTGGCCAGTTTTTTCATTGAGACACTTATGCCCAAAATCCCATGAATTACAAGGCGAAAATGCTGCAAAGTGAAAGTTCAATCAATTGGAAAAGACAAAAAAAAACCGAGATTTCAAATGAGCTGGGATTTAACCGGGCTTTGATACCATGCAAACAAGTAGAGCTTTAACTGAGCGGAGCCCACCCTAGCTCAGCTCAGGATTGTTAATTAAATGAGAATTTTTTGAGGTTCGGGCTCTGGTCGCAAGCTCAACATTTGAGCTTAGGCTTGGTCATTAAGAACCGAGCTAGCTCTGCTTGTTGACAACCCTAGCTGACATCCAGCATGAAGCTAGTTAGGAGATGAACCCCCAAGGGTGGTAGAAGTATAGTTGAGTCCTTCAGAGGATGTGTCCCTTTTCCATCAGTTTGACCTAATAGAGGGAGAGAAGTAATCAAATCTTTTGAAGCTGTTGTTCTAGCTAAAAGATACTAAAGAACTGACACATAACTTAATTTTGATTTTGAATGTGTGGCTTTATGTCTCAAAGTTATTACTAAAGCTGCTGTATATGATTCACTTACATGGTTTGCCTCCCTTTTAGCCATGAAAACAAGATCCTACACTACCATAAGAAGTCAGAAATTTTAAAAACACACACACACACACACACACACACACACACACATATATATATTAATGATAATTTTGAGCATCTTGAATTCATAAATTATGATATAAACTTCAATTCAAAATAAGCAGTTCATTTGTATCATCATGAAACAAGAACTAAAAGAAAAGTGAGCTAACTATGATTTTCTGGTATCAAAATCATGGGCTA
>JAUPMG010000006.1:17763635-17773820 GCA_031762675.1 Pachysandra terminalis
CTGCTATATGAAGAGGCGTCAAACCCGCAGGACCAACAACATCAGGTTTAAACAAGAATCTCTCATGACCTCCACTAGTCTGTTTCTTGCATTCAGAACCCAATTCATTTGAAGCTTTATTGGGAACATATCTCAGAAGGAATTCCACTAAAACCCTAGAATTTCTCCTCACAGCTCTATGAAGGAGTCCCAAATCTGTTAACGCAAGTTCAATGGAAGCGTACTCTTCCACATGCACTGTTCCTTCAAGTAGAATGTCTAAAAGCTTCTTGACTACAGCACACCAGTCACGGTCCACAGAGAACTCCATTAGCCACCTGAAGCGTTTGAAACAAAAGATGGTTGAGTTGAGATCAGCATGACCCAATCTAGACTGCAAGTGACTTCTATGAAGAAGCCACCCCATTTCATGTATGAAGTCCAAGGCTTGATTCTTGGCCTCCATTCTTTTGGTTTCTTCTGGGACCTGATCACCAGTCTCAACCACCTCTACCACACTCTCCAGCATTCGGATCTCGGAGCACACATCATGTTCTGCAACTATGAATGGGAAGAAACCACCGCTAAGACCATGTTCTTCAACCTGAAAGGTTTCAAACGACAAAAGTCCTCGGCTTTAAACTGTATTTGTATGATAAGAGATAGAATAGGTTTAACCGTTTCAAGCCCGTTCCATAGCTCATCCGTAAAACAACGAGTGAAAGAGTAACTTATGAAAGCACTAGAGGATAAAAGCACCTCAATAAATCCTCTTCCAATCACATTTGGGATAGCGCAAGGGAAGCTCAGGCACTGGAGCTCATCATGCTCCTTGGAGGCAACCACATCCTCTACCAAGTCCTGAGTAGTTCTTTGGACCAAATATTTCCCTTCCAGTGCACATAACAACCTGAGAACAATAAGGAACTAGATGAAATAAGGGTGACAAAAGTAAGATGAGACGTATTCAAAGCAACAAAAATGATGAATACCTCGTGCTGGGTTGAGTTAGATTATATCCTCTAACTACAATTTGAGCTCTCTCAGATACAGAAACTGCGATAGGTCTGACACTGACTATCCTACAATTATTGCGACTTTTGACAGGTAAACTTGTGTCTAGAACAACTTGGCCTACAGGGCAAAGAGACAGAATCAGAACATTCAATTTTTAATACAAAGATGTCAATGCAAATGATAAATCCTTTAATTGTCAGTGAGATATATAAATAAAAATTAAATGACTAAATAACTAAAACAGAGCAATATATATATATATATAGAGAGAGAGGGGATTTAATATAGAAACCAAACAAACCATTGTACATAAATGCTATCCGATGCTGCACCCTAGTATATACCCATCCTGTTCTCCAAAAAGTGCTATCAGAGACATCCAAAAGCCTACTCAAACTGGAGGTCAGATCACAGCGGAGCTGTATTTAGCAATCGAGATTTAAAAGATTAGTAGTATTTCTGAAAGATCAAAATCGGGGTTTGAATTATCAGTACTGATAACTGTACCCATCAGCTCTGACACCATCAGAACAAGTCCGAGATCTAGGGTTTAGTTAAGGCCGTTTCATGTACTGATCAGTATGTACCGGTTGTATATGGACCGATCCAGTCCGATACTGGTATGTACTGGTCAGTCCGTACCAGTGTTGGACGATACTTTAAACCATGAACAGTATTGACATTTCACATATGCCACTTCAATGGGGTAAAAACATACCTCTTCCCATGTGGACTCCGCAAGACGAAGGTATATTGTTAGAATGATACAACCAGGCCTAATGTAGCTCTCAATGTCGGTTGGACTATGGGATAACCAGTCAAGAATCTAGTAGTATAAATTATTTACAGAATCAGAAACTCTGTGGGAGAAACAACAAAAGTTGCATTCTAACAATTTCTAGGTTCAGTAAGTACCTGAGCTCGCAGAACAAGAGGAAAATCAGTCGGATTTTTACCAAAGAGTTTGAAGACAATCCGATCTGTGCGGCTCTGAAATTGAAGAAAATGAATTTTAAAAAAAAAACAATAAAAGAAATAACAGTTGCAATCCTTCCAGCGTCACCTTGTTGTTATAACCAGGATGCTTCATCCACAATTGGTTAATACTGAGTATGACTTGCATTAAATGCTGAACTCTTTTGTTGTTTTTCCCAGTTAATGTTTTCTCATTATCCCCAAAAGAAAAAGGAAAAAATAACTAAAAATAATATAGGATATGTGGTTTCCCTGGATGCAGTACAATACAACTACCAGAAATATTCATAAAAAAAAAAAAAAAATTTACAACTACCAGAAACAAAGGTACACAAATAGAAGGAAAGGAACACTAATACACATCAACTCTCACTACCCGTTTTGCAACAGATCCTTTGTAGTCATGCCAATAAAGAGCTCAACCCCTCACACTCTGCTCCTTGCTAGTTTATCCGCCACATTGTTGGCAGATGAAGCCACATGGACCAACTAGGTGTTCATCTCACTAGCTACATTGAGTGCCAGTCTAAGCAGATAGGTAAACTTTCAAGAGCATGAGTGGAAGCAACCCAAGATATAATAGCTTCACATATTATATCTTAATGAAGCTATAGCATAACAGATGCTTCAAACAAGACCTTTCAATTGAGAGAAACCAATCTGGTGAGCCCTCATCCACATATGTTATGGCAGTAAAGCTAACAATAACCTACGCTTTAAGCAAAGACCTTTCAATTGGTGAGCCACATCCCAATACCACATTGCTTGTTTTCTTGAACATCCACTTGAAAACACTTTTTTGTCCTCTTGAACATCCGCTTTAAGAGCATAAAACATGCACAAACTTGATCAAAAAAAGGGCTTCAAAGTTTAATTGGGTTCATGTGTGATATACTAATACTACCACAGAAACAGATTGCTTGCCTTATTGAACATGAACTTAAGAGCAGAAACCAAGCAAAAACAGATTGTTTGCCTTCTTATCCAATTAAGAGCATAACCTATCTGGTGAGTCACATTCCAAACTATCCATTTAAAAAGAATAACCTAACTGATAAGCCACATGGTAAAAACACATGCCTGCCCCCTAGAATACCCACTTTAATAGGATAAAACAAGAAAAGACTTCGTCAAATAATGTCAAAGAACACATTGCTTGCCTTCTTGAACATCCATTTAAAAGCCTAAACCATCTAGGAGCCACATCCCAACATATCCACTTCAGAACATAACCTATCTGGGGAGACACGTCTCAAAAACACATTGAACGACCACTTAAGAGCAGAAAACAAGCAAAAATTTGGTCAAATACTACGAAGAAACTCGTTTGTTAAAATCGTATCATTCATTGCACGAAGCTTATAACTTGATTCTATTAGAATCTATGCAATTCAAATCGTATGAAAAAGTCAGTCATGCTTAAATCATATAATTCATACATTAAATCTTATGGTTCAATTAATCATATGATTTATACTGTTCAAATGATTTGAATCTACACACACACAAAAAAAACTCACTCTTTTTGTCTAATCCTTCTTTTTATAGAATCTCAGAACCTAAACCCCAAACCCTACTGCTACTAAAACTGCTATATATCTTATAATTTAAATTCAATTCTAAGTGGCCCCTTACACGGTTTGACAACCTTTCCCAGAAACGCATTGCTTTTCTTCTTCAACACTCATTAAGAGCATAAACAAGCAGAACCTTGGTTAGCTACTACTACCATCAACAACAAAACAGCATTTGCTTTCCTTCTTGAGCACCCACTTAAGAGCATAAACAAGCAAAAACTTAGACAATAAGAAGGGCTTTAAATGTCAAATAAATTAGTGTATTGCATGGTATACTAATAAGAAAAGATTTGGTCAAAAAGGTCTTCGAAGGTCAAATAAATTTATGCGTGGTATACAACTAAAACGAAAACACATTGCTTGCCATCTTGAACATCCACTTAACAGCATTAGACAAGCAAAAACTTGGTCAAAAAGTAGTGCTATGCTCCCAAAAAAAATTGTTACTTGCCTTCTTAAACATGTAGTCAAGGGCATAGATCAAGTAAGAACTTGTTCAAAAGTAATCCCAATTCACAACACAAATGTACCTGGGCATCCCCGCTGGAACTAGATGGTGATTGGGCGGATGCTGAATCTGAATTCCTGCTTGTCTGAGGTGGGCTTAACTGATGAAAGTCCTGTTGCACCCATGAAGGGCAATCATGGGAACCAGTCCCCTGATTTGCAGGCACAGCCAATATATTTGGGTATTCTATGCAGTCCTGTGAATCATCATATATGTTATTCAAATCAATATTACTTAATTTGCCCCTCCGCGCAGCAGCCTCTGAAGCTTCTCCCTTAGCTGCATATCTGTCTTTCATAGGAAATATGAATGTGGACTTCGAAGAAGATGCAGTTTGCAAAGCACCCCGAGCATCATCTGTAACCATGCCTTTCTGTGGGATCTCAGATGCAGTTACAGTAACATATTTCTCAAGAGACTTCATTGGAGAACATTGTGCACCAGTAATGCCGTTTATCTTAGAGGTTGAAAAAAATGGACCAGAAGGATCAGGAGCATTTGAATGCAATGTCGGCACCATTTCTGAAGTCCCAACAGATGTCCTAGCTTTCAGTCGATCTTGAGATTCCTGCAGTAGTCCAGATATGTTCTTTCCATCATATGTGTTGGCAAGGGTGGCAAGGTTCCTCAAAAGATGAGTTAGGAGATCCTGATCCTTTGTCTGGTCTGAACTGTTCGCTGCAATTCATATAGGGCAGAAGCAGTCAGCCCATGTGCCAATCATGAGAAACAAGGCAATTAAGTACAAATGGAAGAACATAACATCCCATCTAATAATTACTTCAGGAATATTTTCTAAACATTATTATCCATTCCTTGTTTTCCTTCTTTCAGTAACACAGTTGTACCCAACGTGTTCGCCAAAAAAGTTCATGACAATAAAGGGAAAAGATTAAATAACCAGCTATGTTGCATCTGCACAGGTATGGGTGTCAGGATCTGACATGGGTATATGTAGTGTCGAACATACAAATTAGAAAAATAAGGATTGCCAGACACAGATATATGTTTAGTTAATGAAAAGGAAAATAATTAAATTCAAAGAAATATAGTGAACTTTCGCAATGTTATATTTATGAAGTGCCTCAATGTATGAATAAAGGTTTAGTGAACTTTATAATTTTATGTTATACACTAAAAATGGGAAACAGTGAGTCCTCCTTACTATGTTAGATATTGACTAATGATGTGAAAATTGAGAAAAAAAAATCAAGATGTTATACCAGAAAGCTTTGACTCTTTTGAGTATCAGACTCCTATGCATGTCCAGTGCTTCACTAATCAGAAATGTCCAAGCAACATATATAACCAGTTTCCTAATGTGTATTAGAAGCAACAATAATCTTTGCAGTTGCAGTCATCACATTTTTTTTTTGATAACTTGGGTGTCCGGGCCTTAGGCCCAACTAATCCTAAGTAGGAGGCTTGCGCAGCAACCCACCGCCACGACCTCCAACTTAAATCCGAACCTGCCCAGCTAGGGAATCGAACTTGAGACCGTGCGCCTAACCCACACAATCCCCTATTCGCCCTTACCAACTGAGCAACCCGGGGTGGGTTCCTACCTATTTGTGAAAATGTTTATACAAGAGTGGGTTACACAGTTGCAGTCATCACATTAATAGTGAGTTTCCTGAATAAAGATAAAAGGTTAACTTCAAGGGGAAGAAAAAACATATAATAAAGATAAAAGCGATATTTTATACTTGCATGACCAGCCAACCATATTTAGAAAACCTAGGAAAATTCACATATGTCACAACATCATGTAGCCATTTAAGCACAAACTGGAGAACTCTCAATGCTCGTCAGGTGTTTTCTCTATTTCAGTGGTGGTTAAGGTGGTTGGGGGTTATCAGTCTTGGCCTATCTCAAGTGTGTATGGTCCTGCTCCTACATAGAAGGGGAGGATCCAAGAGTGGTGGGAGGAATTGGAGGCAGTGAGAAGTGTGTGGCAAGTATTGTGGTGCATAGGCAGGCCTCAATGTCATATGTTTTCGATCATAAAGGAAAGACTATATCTACATCTCTCCTAGTATGTAAGGTTTCTCAGACTTCATTAATAGGAACGAATCAGTGGACATATTATTGGAAGGCACGGATTATAGTTTGTCATATAATCAGGATAGGGCCCCCCATTTTCAAAACTGGATGGGTTCTTGGTGTCATCTAGTTGGGAAAACTGCTTCTCAGTCGTATGGTCTTCCTCGTTGCCTAGACCCACCTTAGATCATATTCCAATTATGCTTGATTGTAGGATGAATTTATAAAGGTAACACCTTTTATATTTGAGAATATGTTGCTAGAAGGTCCATCCTTCGTGTAAAAGTGGAGAATTAGTGGTCGAGTTTTGAATTTTCAGGACCCTATCTTTGTTTTTGCAAGAAGCTTAAGGTGTTGAAGGAAGCTATCAAACTATGAAATAAGGAGGTACTTTGTATGGGAGGGGAGATGAGAGGATGAAGGACATATTCAAACAGTTAATTTGCCCAGAAGAAATAAACTAAAGGCAAAAGTCCAAGGCTATTTGGTTCAAGTTTGGGAATTAAACCAAATGATGAATGCAGCTGTGGAAAGATACCATAAGTGTATAATGAGAAGGTAGTACATATAACTCTTTTAAACAGTATGCAACTCAACCGTATATCAAAGGAGAAGGTATATGGCCATGTTTATTCTAAAGATTTTAATTGAACATAGAATTGAGATGTTATAAAGGAATTTTCTTTGGAATGATTTAGAGGAGTATAAGTACCATTTGACGAAGTGGAAGGTATACAAGCTTCGCTAGGATGGAGGTTTAGGCTTGAGGCCTCTTGACAACTTTTTTTCATGAATAATGAAGAAATTTTATTATAAAAAGTAAGGGATATGTATAAATATGAAAGTTAATAAACAAAAAGTTAGGCCTGCTAAAACTGAGCAGAGCAAACCAATTAACCAACACAACTTAAAAGGAAGCAACAATATACAAGAAGCTTGAAAGAAAGATAAACTTAGCTAACAACTCCTCATCTCAATTTGGGACCTCATTCAACATCTCCGACGTCAGCATGCCCGAGAAGGCATGTACAATATCTCCCAAATGATCTCTAAATACACCTCCACAACAAGAGGCCCTGGTTGCCAAGAACCCCATCAAAATTCATCTTCATCACCACCATATTAAGAGGTTTCCAAGTGAAAGTACATTTCACAACCATCAAGGAAGAAAAGACTATCGTCACCCATTTTCTAGGGAACTCTCATCAGCTTTAACGATGCTCTGTTGAGGAAATGGCTCTGGAGATGGGGAGGAGAGAGATAATCCATGGAGAAAGGTTACATCTGCCAAGTACATGTGCCTATCGGGTGATTGGGTTATTGTTCCTTGTAAGGGTTCATGTAGGATGAGCTTATAAATGGCCATTGTGAGCGTGGCTGATTCTTTTCCGATGAATGTTCGTTTTGTACCTGGGAATAAGTCAAGGATGAGATTTTAAAAGGACCTAGTATGGAGGCATTCCCTTTAAGCAGTAATTTCCGAATACTTATGCAATGGCTTGTAACAAGGAAGCATGGATCAGTGAAGTTATGATTAGAAGTGATTAGGAGTTGTCTTGGATCGTACCACTTCGACAACCTAGAATCGATCAAAACTTTGGTTCAATGGCAGCTTTATTCTCCCTAATTCATGCTGATATGGTATAAAATGGCTCTAATTCAAGGAGGTGATTATGGGAAAGCAATAGGCAATTTTTGGTTCAATTCTTTTTCTTGTCGCTCTTCTTGAGGATGTATCTTTTGCCCCCTCTAAGCAAATATGAGAATCTCCTATCCTGTAAAAGGTTGCATTCTTCTTGTGGACACCATCCATTAATCAGATCTCAACAATAGATAACAAGGTAAGTAGAAACTAGACCATTCCTAATAGATTGTCACGGCATTGTTCTTAAAGAGCTTGGTGTTTGTTGGGTACACCAGAAGGGTGGTTAAGCACTTTCAGCTTGGGGATGGCGAAGAGGAAGGAGTAGAACACTTCTTTAGGATATGCATCCACCTACAATCTTTTGGACTCTTTGGGGAGCACGCAATTGTACAGCATTTGTGGGTAAGGAACATGATGTCGACGGCATATTCAAAAGTGTGGCTTCCTTGCTCTTTTATTGGGCTTCTACTCACTCTAAGTTTAGAGATGTCTTTCATACCGATTTAGTGGAAGATCAGGAAATGTTGGGACTTGTAGTAGCATGTAATAGGCTGGTTATGTTTTTGTAGTGCCACTTGGTGTATACTCTTTGTGTACATAGGGACTGGTCCTCTCCTTTTTCATTAGTATAATATACATACAATATCTTTACCAATCAAGAAATATAATATATATAAATATATAAACACACAAGGAAAAAGAACAATACTTATGAGCATCAAATTATTCAAGCTTCTAGTAGCACTCTGACAATGTGACAGCATTCTTCTCCCTTACCCTCCAAATCTTCCAGCCTTGTCATCATTGTCTTCCTCAAACATAATACAAAGAAGTTCAGATTATTCACAATAAGTGCAAGTCATCCCAAGACCCTATAATCATCCTTTTCCTTGGCCAATATGCGTTCACATCAAGTACCTGGTTTAGGTATTACCATCAAACTCTGTTTCAACCGACAATTAATACCTCAGTAATCCTAACTAGGAAAAAATAGGAATTCCTCCAATCATCAGATTTCCAAAAACCAAGACCCTCCAATCCTCTTATTCCTCACCCAAATATGTTCATGTCAGATACTTTGTTCAGTTATTACCATCAAACTTCATTTCAACCAACAATCAATATTTTAGTAAACCCAACTACCCCGAGTAGGAAATAAAATGGATTCTAAAAGCATCAGATTGCCTAAAATGAGCTTGGTCTGTACTATTATAGGAGTTCTCTTCTGACCACCACCACAAACAAGAACTATCAAGATGTAACTTCAGTGAGTGACTGGCACGATAAATTTCTCAAAGTACTATTTGTCAATTTTACCTCATGCAACTTGAAGAACTCACTGTCAATGTTAAATCCCTTTTCACAGAGAGAATTAAATCAAAATTGAAAACTTTAAGAAAATTGGTATCCGATTCTTGTGTTTTCTTTCATCGTTTTAATCCAACGGATAAGATGTTGAATATCAAGAAGGGGTCGAAATACCCAAACGTCATTTAGCATTTTAACATTTTTGCTAAATAGAGGAAGAGTGGACCCAAGATCTGATCCAACATCTTTGCATGCAGTAGTTAATAGATGTAGTAATAACTATTAGCTATCCTTAGGATTGATAATAAAGGTTAACATCTAAAGCAGCAAAGCAAGTAAGATTGAGAGAAAAATATATTACAATAACAGGCTATCTTGTAAAGAATCAAGTTGCATCATTAGAGTGTAATGAAGAAGAATTGCAATATATAATTGTTTGGGGGAGGAAAAAGAACTAAGGTACTTACCATGCATATTTGTGAGTATCCTCAGTAGACTTATCAACAGATAACTACTAGCTTGCTCATCATTCAAGGAACTACCATTAACAACAGCATCAGGATGAGTTTTCCTCCTCCGCCTATTATGGCCCGCCAATCGTCTCCGACAACTTCTTTTCCCCTCATCAAACTCTTGAAGTACATGAAACCTGCCCATAAATAAAACAAAATACCATCCAACCAGTAACCACAATAAGAAATATTTTTCTAAAATGTGCTTCGATACATGAGACTGTCAAAAGGCCCAATTTGAATTACCAAACTTAAAGAAGGTAAATCTTGGAAAACGTTGCAAAGCCACAAAAACAGTTTTCACCCGATCTCATATATGTGTGTTGCAATTCAAAAGAATGCAACACGTGGTTAGTTTTCTTGTGATTTCAAATATATGGTGCAACACTAATCTCACTCAGTTAGATGAGCACAACCATCAGATGATGGTGGAGAGCTCCACCTGCAGTCACAATTATTAATGTGGTATAAAGAAAGCTTCAGCTGAATACTGACCTACTACATTGCTGACAGAACCGCTGCATAATGTTTCCCACAAGCGCCCTACTGGCCTTGGAGTGTATCTCACAAACTTTATGCCGTTTATGGTAATCCTTGGCATTGCTCAGATCAGCCCCACAA
>JAUPMG010000006.1:17799524-17810032 GCA_031762675.1 Pachysandra terminalis
CAAAGGCTTGTATCGCGGGTTGGAACCGGACAGGTCCCATCCGGCCGGTACGGACCGGTATCGGCCGATCCTTGAAACCATGAGTCTCGTGGGACACTAGCTTAACATCACACCAAGGCTATTCAAGATTTGTAGATTTGATAGCCAAGGACAAGTAAACATGGTATAGCGCCAATATCCGAAAGCATTTACAAATGGTGCGATGGACCATTGGATAAACCCAAATGCACCAACTCTGCCCAACTACACATGAAACATGGGGAGAGTAACATTAACCCTAACTGGTTTGATTCCATCTTCACACGTATAAACACTGAAATTAGAATAATAGAGCATAGAAGCTTACTTGGAAACTTAATTATAAGCATAAGCGAACGAAATAGCACTTATATTACGCAAAAGACTAAACTGACAACCAAACCAACTATGAACAATAATTTACTCAACCAAAATATAACAGGAGTTTTTTTTATTATTATTATTATTAAAAAATTAATCATTCAAACCAGAGTTGACGTCAAACGCAGTCTATAAGGACGAAAAGCATTAAATGAAGAATCAAAAACGGAGAAAAACAATTTTATCTTACGCGAGAGCTCGAAAATTGTCTCGAATTTCACCATCGATCTGCTCCAACTGAGGACTCTTCTGCATCTCGTTTGTGCTCGCTTGATTAGCCAGCTCCACCAAATTGCAGAGAAGAAAAAGATTTCCGTACTCAGAGCATCATTCAATAGGAGGAAAAAGAAATATACAAGTGTTACGATATCAGCAATTCCTATCAAGAAGCATATCTCTAAATACAAATGAATTTCGATCAGGGATTGAAATGAAGAAGAACCACGACAGAAACCCTAACCCTAGAAAAGGTGGCAAGTTTAAGAGAAACCTGAAAATTTTAGGAATTTCGGATTTCTGTGGGCCATTGCAAACCGGCAGAATTATGGGATCAGAAAATGAATATATAAGTGAAAAGAATACACTTTACGATAGTTTATTATTATTTATTATTTATTTTATTTTATTTTTGTTTTTAGACCTTTAGAAACCCGTTTTTTTTTTGGGTAGAAGAATCTCGTCATTCGTTGGGTCTTTCTATGGTCATCAAAGTATCCCGGTTGCCTACGAAGGTCCACTTGAATTAAATTTCATCGTAGAAGTTAGAATAAGTTTTCATCTAGGACGCGTTTTATAGTACATATTTTGCTTTTTCGCATGTTCTACATCTAAAAGCATTTTTTAATTAAGCATTTATCAAACACTATCATTTTATCTTAAGTAGTTTTTATAAATTTATCCTAAGTAGTTTTTATAAAGCGTTTTTGAACATTCAATTCTAAAGAAATTGCTTCTCCTTTAGAAAGCAATGTTAAACATGATCATTTGTGTTGAGTTGATGATGACACACTAGATTATTGGTCCACAACTTCGTACAAAGATAATAAATAAATAAAATAAAAAAAAGAAAAAAATTAAACTAAATGCGATGCATACGTCCAGTGTAAGTTAGTGAAGAATGATTGTCAACAACACGTGAAAGTTGTAGGCGAACTAAATCAAGTACCCACACAAAACTAGATCTATTGAATCGGATGTTCTCCCACATCGATGTATGTGTGAAAACTAAAATTATACAAGGATAATGAGATTGAGAGTCTCAATTATGTATTGCTTGTTAGAAAAAAAAAAAAAAAAGTCTTCTATTAATAAAAGTAGAAACCTATATTTATTGAATCAGATGTCGTCCCACGTAGATGTACGTGTGAAAACTACAACCACATACTACGGAAAGAGTCTCAATCATGTGTTGCCATTAACGAAAGTGAGGAAGAGTTCAATTCATAAAAAACACTACTCTACTCAACCCGTTGACTATCCATCTAATCAATACTAAAGAGTCGAAAACCTAGGAATCTGTGCATTGTTTATAGCAACCAACAACCAGTCCACCACCGTTTGGACGACCAATACAAAGCAACATGTCGTGTTAGCACGAGCGGAGTAACACTCGTAATGGCCGGTGGGCCTGGCCAACTGATCTTCCCCAGACACAACACGTGTCACAAATCCCGCCACATCCATCGGTAATCAGCACGTGCGGAACCTGTTAGCCACAACAGAAAAAAGGCGGGCTTAACGACGAAACCTGGTTAAAATCTAACCCTAGTTCAAACTTCAAACCCACTACTATTTAACATTGGTTTATTCTTCTTCTTCAAGTGGTCCTCTCAGTACTCTGTTTCTCGCCATCAGTATACAATCTCTCCATCTATGTCAGCTTTACCTTGGGGTTTGGTAGTCTTTGTTCTACAGCCATGGCGGTTAAGAAGATCTGTGAGTCGTTCTCTAAAGCTTTGATTGAAGAGGTGCACAGATGGAGTGGTATGAAACAAACTGGTGTGAGCTTGAGGTACATGATGGAATTTGGGTCCAGGCCCACGGAGAAAAATCTGCTTCTCTCTGCTCAGTTTCTTCACAAAGAGCTTCCTATACGAATTGCAAGGAGAGCTAGTGAGCTGGAGACATTGCCTTATGGGTTGTCTGAGAAACTTACGGTCTTGAAGGTACTTGATCTGATCAGTTCTTCATTTTTGTTCTTTGTTGGCGTGGAATTCGTTAATGGGGTTGATGGGTTTGGCTTCTTAGATAGATTTTTAAGTGGATTTGAGTTATGAGAGTTGTCTATTTCTAAGTTTGTTCTCTTTGTTTTGTTGTGATTGTGCAAATGGGTTTTGATAATTTGATCGTTTTGTTGGGATTCCTAATGTGATTTTGGTTTCAAATCTAAAACTTCTGTGGACATAGAACAGGAAAACTACAATTCTTCATGAAGGATCCACTCTTGCCTTGAAAAGAACAATAACAAATGGTCATGCTGCGTGGTGGATTTTGGTTTTGAATCATTTGTTTTGTATTCATGAGTTTGTGGGGTTTGACTCTTTTAGGGACAGTTTTATGTTTTCGAAGAGCTGCGGATCGATTTTTTTTTTATCTTAGTATCAATTGACTTGGTTGAGCTGCATTGGCTGAAGGAAACCATTCTCTGCATCTTCCACATGAAGGATTTCTATGTTTTTGAAACAATCAGCTTTTTTGATTGTTGGAAATCCTTAGGACCTGTTGTGTATATCGGATAGAATTATTTGTAATATAGATCATTCTGATCTGTGTCGAGGTGGTGAGCTTTTATCTTTCCTTTGCTTGTTCTTAGCATTGAAATTACGTATATTTGCACTTGGTTTATAATTTTCATTTTTAATTCGTGTTCCTTTAATTAGCTATATTCACGGTGTAAAGGATCAGCTGATCCCGAGTTGGATCGTCCGATACAACTTGGGATCGTCTCGGTCCGAGACATGATACATATGTTGGTCAATCTCAGTCAAACTCGTTCGGATCGACCTGGAACTTGGGATCATCCTAACCAACTCGGTCGAGTCAAAACAAATTGGCAGAGACAAGTAATTTATCATTTTGTTATTCTTTTGACTCATTGTTTGACTCGGCCTATCCTGATATGGATCGCTGATCCCATTCCGATGCCCAAGTTCAAACACTATGGCCATATGACAGCTTATTTGATTGGACAACGTGTTTGTTCCGTGACTCTCCTGAGCTGATTTATGGAATTATGGTCTATGAATGCCTCAGTTTTGTTGGGTAATTTGGTTGATATTACCAAGGCTTTGTTACATGAGATTTTTCAGGATTGACTTTTAAGCTTATTTATTTATTTAGTTCATACATCCACTCATTTCATCTTATTTCCTAGGTGCGAGACTGGTACTTGGACTCTTACCGTGATCTTCGATCCTTTCCAGAGATCAAGGATACGAGTGATGAATTGGCTTTCACAGAAATGATTAAGATGATCAAAGTAAGACACAACAATGTGGTACCCATGATGGCTTTGGGTGTTCATCAGCTAAGGAAAGACATCGATACTAAAGTCGTGCCTGAGGATCTGGATGAAATTCACCAGTTTCTGGATCGTTTTTACATGTCTAGAATTGGGGTTCGCATGCTAATTGGTTAGTTTTCTCTTTATGTTCGTCTAAGTTTTGTACTTTTTAGCTAGTAACATTTTTCTTCAGCGATCTTAATGATCTTACTGGGATGTTTTCTGAACATTTTGTATACTTCACTCACCAAACCTTCAAAACTTTGGGCTGAATCTCAGGGCAGCACGTAGCATTGCACGATCCCAATCCACCACCAGACTGTGTAGGTTATATACACACTAAAATGTCTCCCATGGAGGTTGCGCGGAGTGCTGGTGAAGATGCCCGTGCCGTCTGTTTACGAGAGTATGGGTGTGCACCTGATGTTGACATTTATGGGGAACCAAGTTTCACATTTCCGTATGTTATTTTGTTCCCATATCGTTCATTTTGTTCACTTTGTTTGGCAGTATTTTTTTCTTTCTTCCCTTCCCTTACATTTGTTTTTTTTGGCATTTCACTTCTTTCATTATTTCTTGTTCCTTTATTCCAGTGTTCTTACATACTCCCTGTTGGTGATACCCACCGCAACAGTTCTAAGCTCTAGGTCGCTGATGTAAATGTAACTTATTTATGTTTCGTTCCCACCAACGATGTTATGAACTCCTGTTAATTTTCCTTCCAGTTCTGTTCTATATTTCTCTCTATTTTTTTTTTGGTAACAGATACGTTCCGACACATTTGCATCTTATGGTATTTGAGTTGGTTAAGAATTCCTTGCGTGCTGTCCAAGAGCGGTTTATGGACTCAGACAAGGATGCACCACCTGTTCGAATCATAGTTGCCGATGGGATAGAGGATGTCACAATTAAGGTATGCAATTGTTATTTTTTCATATAATCTCTTACGAAAAAAATAATAATAATAAAAAAAAAATCTTCTTATAAGGTGGGAATTCTGTTGTGTTTGTTAATATTTGACAAGGATCCTAGGCCTTCTCTTGTTTATGATCATTTAAAAGAAATGGATGATATACTAATGCCAAGGCTAGGAAAAGCAATTAGAAGCAACACATCTGAGAGAGTCTAGATGTAGCCATTATAGGGATGAAAATAAGAGAGCCAATTGACATGGTTGGTGATGGGTTGGAATTAGGGCTGTACGTACTAAGTAGGGCATGCTAGGCCGGGTTTTACTCAGTTTGGGCTTGGCCCAAACTAAAATCAATTGGCCTGAATCCAACCTGATTCGAACTGAAAATAAATCTATTGAGCCTGAACCCAGCTGAAACTCAATTTGTTGGGTTCGGGCTGGCCCAAATTAAGTGAAAAGGCTTAAAAAAAATTAAAAATACAAAAGAAAAAGAAAGATTGATTTTTGTAAAGATAATAGAACATTATATTCTTTATATATGTTGGTCTAGGCCACGTTGAAAAGGCTAAAAAAAAATAATTAGAAGAAATTTATATTTTTGTAAAAGTAATATTTTGGTCCGGGTCGGCTTTTTTAAATGTAAAGTTTATATTTTATATTCTTTGTATATGTTGGTCTGGGTCGGGTTTTTCGAGCTTTACAAACTTTGGCCCAAACCCAGCCCGAACTCAACTTCGGGCTCAAAAATGAGCCCAGACTGAACCCAAACCCAAACAAACTCACGAGTTCGGGCTCTTATTCGGGTTGGGTCGGACAGGCTGGTCCAAACTAACAGCCCTAGATGAAATGGCAGCAAAAGTCCATGTTTCCTGCCCCAGCTAGTTCACTTGAGGCATCTTTGATTGATAAATTGACTGGCATATAATGGCAAACATCTATATCTCATCACTCTTTGTGACCCATGCAATGCAACAATGTATCCTCAACTACCCACAACAAAACGCATAAAGATTAATTATACACACACACACACACACACACACACACACACACCCATATATATTTATTTGCTTTGTTTTAATGACTTAGTTATTATACCCGGTGGGTGTGTTTCCTATATGTACTTAAAATTGAACTGCTCTTGCATCACAGGTCTCAGATGAAGGGGGTGGAATAGCAAGAAGTGGTCTACCCAAGATTTTCACATACCTTTATAGTACAGCAAAGAATCCATTGCATGAGCACTCAGATCTAGGACCAACAAATGGGATTACTATGGCTGGATATGGATATGGGCTTCCAATAAGTCGCCTATATGCTCGATATTTTGGAGGTGATCTTCAAATTATCTCCATGGAAGGATACGGTGAGTTGAACATGCTTTATTTTTGTTGCAGTGAATAACACAATGTATTATCCTCTGCCTTGATATAAGAATCTAAAGAAGTCGCGACTGATTACTGGAAAGTGATAATAATGTTTTTATACAGGACTTCCTTCTTAAATTTGTAATATTTAATGTTGATTATAGTTCTCTAATACCAGAGAAATATTTCCTACATTGGTGTCTAAGTACCAAGTATTTCCTTTTCACATTTTTGTTCCATCTTATCTGCGTCTTAGTTAAAGTAAAAATGGATTACGAATCATGAGCAATGCTTGACTTCTTTTCACGAGTTTATAACATAAAAAACTGTAGTTTTGTATTGCTTCAGCTGCCAAAACAATTCCTTACATACCTTGAGATTTGTGATGTTGCTTGTTAAAGATAGTGGGTGGCTCATATTCACTAGTCTCTAGATCCAAGGGGGAGGGACTTGAGGCGCTCCATGCGGTGGGGGGATGGAGCCCCCCGTGGTACGGTAAGGGTATAGTGGAGATTTTTCTTATATATCGGATAGAAGTATAAGTTGTAACCCTAATTCGTTTTCGACATAGTAGAAACTTCTTCTCTCCCGGCTTTGCCGAACCATGTATATCTATGTGCATTGTTTTGATTTTCGTTTTACTGTGTTTATTATTATTGCTTGATCCCAATCAACATGGCTTTACAGGGACTGATGCTTACCTTCATTTGTCTCGTTTGGGGGATTCACAAGAACCTCTGCCATGATTCTTGGCTATGGATCAAACTTGGGCATGCACTGGAGATGTCATATCCTTCCCACTGAAGAAAATACTACAGAGGCTTTACATTGTCATTAGTAAACAAGGAACTACTGTCAATGCATCATATATTCCAATTTGATCAGGTAATGGGGAGCCAATTTCTACTCTCAATCTGTATTTAACAAATATTTAGGATGAATAATATATGAATGCTGATATGTGCTAGTGTTGAACTGTATTAGTGACTTAGGACTAGTAGTTCATAACCGAGTGTTCCAGAAACCGATCAATTAACGCGACATTAACCCTAATTTCCCTTTAAATCCGAGTTTTATTGCTATCACCAAGCAATGAACAGAGTCTTTGGAGTATGATTGGTGTGGAGCAGCTCTAGCATATTGGCTTTGCTTAAAATTGCAGGACTTTTGCTTACCTCTGTATGTAGAAAGTCCTTGACAAGCCAAGTAAACACTGTTTGAAATTTGAATAGCTTTATCATTTTAGCTATCAAGCCATTTGGTTAGCCTTTTGTTTTCATGTTCCATCAGTGTGCGTGACCCAGCCTGAAATAGGACACAAATTTGATATCATTGGACCTGGTATGGTCCATATGACAAGTTTTGCTTTGCTACTTTCTTTGCCTCATCATCTTTGGGACTTTTTATCAAAAAAGTTGGTTTGTGTGTGTGTGTGTTTTTTTTTTTTTTTTAGTAATTTCTTAAAACACTGGAAAGGCAATTTATTTTCTCAATCTTTGGTTTGCCACAACGAGAGAGAAAAATTGTATGCGAAAAGAATTGCTCATTTAATATGTATGTATGTATGTGTATATATATAAATAATAGGGAGAATTCTACTATGCTGAACTCGGTATAGTATAGACTGGTTGTGAAAGGTTGAGATTTTGTGTAAAAAAATGATGGCTATAAATAAAGTTCTCCATTATGCAAATAAGCAAATGTTGGCAGTGTAGATTTACTCATATAATAGAAATACTTTTAGAGTGTTATGTGATCGATATGTTCTATTCAAGTTGAAAGATAAATTTTGTCAGAGTTTTTAGGCCCGCAATGATACACAAGGCATTAATATGTTGAAAGACTCAAATATTTAGCAAGGAATGAACATAACAAAATGTATTTTGGAGTATACCCTATAGTGATAGAGTTGAAAACTAGCCGAGTCTAGCCTAGTTTTGACAAGTTTGGCTCGGGCTTAAAAGCCTTTAGCAAGGCTCAGTCTTGGCTCAAGCTCATTAAAAAGTTTTGGGTTGAAGCGCGTTTAAATATTTTAGGATCGGGCCCAGCTCGTAAAAGGCTTGGCTTGTAAAAGATTTGGCTCACAAAAAAGCTTAATTTTGTACAAATCCATTAATATTATAGGTAATTATTATTATTATTATAATATATTAATATAAATATTTAATATTAATATATAATATAAGATATAAAAATATGGTTGTATAATCTCATATACAACTGAGTCGCCAAGCTCGTTAAGATAATATGATTTTTTTTTTGGCTCAAAGCCTCAAACTCGGCTCATGAGTCCAATTATACTCATAGGAGTCGAGCCTGAGCGTTGCTAGCAAGTTCGCTTGGCTCGTTCACAGCCCTGTAAGATATTTTATTTTTTTGGTAGATCACAGCCCTATAAGATGAAAAAAAGCAAGTAGAGGTTATTTTCGAGACGGAACACAGCCCTATAAGATGAAAGAAAGCAAGTTGAGGTTATTTTCGAGACGGAACACAGCCCTATAAGGTGAAAGAAAGCGAATTGAGGTTATTTTCGAGACGGAAAATAAATTCAAAGATTGATTGAGGTTATTTTCGCAAACGAAAAAAAAAAGAGCAATCTCCGCGTCCGTTTAAAAGCATGATACGTTCACCGGAGACTGGAAAACCAATCGATGAGAGAGTGAGACTGTAAGAGAGTCATGGCGTAGGTTGGGTTTCTCCAAACCCCCCAATCGCGTACGGCACGACGTGCGAAACGACCTTTAATAGGCGTGAATACCATCGGGGATAGTTCCGTAACTTCACTGGAATACAACTCCCTTTATTTTTTTTATAAAATTATCCGCTGCCGAAGAGGAACTAATAGTGCGCCTTGTCGGTACCAACGTGGCCCATGGCACGGCCCGGTGGTGGAAGTGGAGTACCGAAGGCGGCCACCGGAACGATGGTCGCCGCCGGAGGGGCAGATGCCCAGTACATCTCGGCGAAGACATCGGTGTCGTGGGATATAGAGAACTGCCATGTCCCCAAAATCTGTGATCCTCACGCTATCGCTCAGAACATAAGCTCCGCCTTAGCTAAGATGAATTACTGTGGACCTGTTTCCATCTCTTCCTACGGCGACACCAATCAGATCCCGCCGTCCGTGCAGCATGCACTTTCTAGCACCGGCATCGCACTGAACCATGTACCTGCCGGTATAAATACTCTCTGATCCCTAGATTCTTTGTTCATTTGGTTCGATTGGACTTCCTGTTGAAACTATAATCCTTGCACACACACACACACACATATATGTTTGGTGGATTGAGGATTTTCTGTTTCTAATTCGATCATGGTGAATAAAATTGCTGATGAACCCTAGTGGATGCTTCGCCCATCCTCGAATGTAGTGATCTTATAGGCAAATCTTTGAATACCCTAGTTTTTTCCCCTCTTTTGTTTTACTACTGATGCATGATAAATCATTCAATATAAAGTTTATATTCATCATCTTTCTGTGCGAAATCGCTGGAATCTGGTTATGTGGATGATTAACCTTGGATTTTAGAAGAAAATAAAAGAAATGGAAAAGAAAAGAAATGATAAGAGTTTCTTTTCAAGTGTTTGGTTGAGACTAGAAATAAAGAAAAGAAAATCAAATTCCGGGGACTTTGGATAATTTTGCGGTGAGTTTTCATAGATTCCCGCAAATTGATTGGCCGTCAAAAAAAAGACAAGAAATTCTATGAGTTAGGTTGGAGTGTTGATGAGTGCTCTTTCAAAATCTCCACCTTTTGGAGAGAGATTTTTATCCCAAAAGAGAACTTTTCATGTTATTTTCTTTCCAAATCTGTCCTCAACTCTTTCCTTCTTCAACCAAACAAAAGACAACCAAACAAAAGAAAATCCTTTCTCCAACATTTTCTTCTATCTTCTTTCAAAATCCAAGGTTCCAAACTCAGGTTAAATCTTTCCTTCTACAATTGTAATACTAGGATTTCTATTCAATTTTGTCATTGAAGATAAAACTCGAAATTTGTTCTCTCCCTCTCTCTCTCTCTCTCTCTCTCTCTCTCCCTCTCTCTCTCTCTCTCTCTCTCTCTCTCTCTCTCTCACGTTGTGTGTGTGGTGAAGGAGATACAAAGTTTTCTGGTCCATTTTCTTTGTGAATTAGCATCAGTTATTTATCTTCCTGTTGTTTCTGCCACTTCTAACTGTTACGAGTGGTGTTGATCATTGATAATCTGGAGTTTACCAGTGTATGTATCCTTTTTTCCTTATATGCTTGCTTGATCTTAATAGATTAGCTCTCTTTGTTCCTGATTTTATTGTTCTTCTTTGCTAGGTGGATTGTTGAGTTACACTC
>JAUPMG010000006.1:17841312-17854737 GCA_031762675.1 Pachysandra terminalis
GCTGGATTTGCTTTTAGGAGCCATTTCAGATGCAGAAAAATATGAAGCAAAGGCACTGAAAGTATTCTGAGAAGAAGGAAGGAAATCGCCAAAGCTTATAAGAAGGAAATCTTATCAAGGTAAATTGATCTCAAACGATTTTCTTACATTTATAAGTTTGAATTTTGAAATAATTACTTATATAGGAAATTGTAGCGCTGTCATCTCGGGTTAACAAAGCGTTTCATACGCAAAACTAATGCCCGAATGACACGTCAACCTTATTTAATGCAAAGTAGGATAAATGCAGTGACGGTTCAATCTAACCAAATCATGCGCTTACAACATGTCTAATCATCACGTGATAAGCGCAGGGGGGCTAAATGATGAGATCTCAATAAATTTTGAAATACGACATTGGCGCCAATATCGATGAATATACATGCATATTAAATATACATGCATATACAATTTCTTCATATTTTGAGGACTACTCGAGATAGACCTCAAAGAAACATTTTAAGGATGTACGTCAGATGGACCTTAAGCAAAATATTTTGAGGTTCTATTCGAAATAGATCTCAAACATACATGGCAAAGAAATATTTTAAGGATCTACATCAGATGGACCTTAAACAAAAATATTTCGAGGATCTACCCGAGATAGACCTCATACAAAATTTTTTAAGGATCTACGTCAGATAGACCTTAAAAAGAAATATTTTAAGGATCTACATCAGATAGACCTTAAACAAAAATATTTCGAGGATCTACCCGAGATAGATCTCAAACAAAAGTTTTTAAGGATCTACGTCAGATAGACCTTAAACAGAAATATTTTAAGGATTTACATCAGATGGACCTTAAACAAAATATTTCGAGGATCTACCCGAGATAGACCTCAAACAAATTTTTTTTAAGGATCTACGTCAGATAGACCATAAACAAAAATATTTTAAGGATCCACATCAGATGGACCTTAAACACAAATATTTCGAGGATCTCAAACATAAATATTTTAAGGATCTACATCAGATAGACCTTAAACAAAAATATTTCAAGGTTCTATTCATGATAGACTTCAAACAGAAATATTTTAAGAATCTACATCAGAGGACCTTAAACAAAAATATTTCGAGGTTCTACTCGAGATAGACCTTAAACAGAAACATCTCAAGAATCTACATTAAATACACCTTAAATAGAAATATTTGAAGGATCTACATCAGATAGACCTTAAACAAAGATATTTCGAAGTTCTATTCGAAATAGACCTCAAACAGAAATATTTTAAGAATCTGCATCAGATAGACCTTAAACAAATATATTTCTTAAACAAAATATTGTGAGGATCTACTCGAGTTAGACCTCAAGCAAAAAGGACATACATCAAATGGACCTTAAATTTCTTTCAAATACCCAGATATATTGGGAGGATTTTTGCGAAACATTGGAAATTGTCTCATATTTGATAATGCGTTTACAATGAAGTTATATGACTATATTCCAAACGCAATGAGCTAATGATGATGAGCCAATTTGGAAATTGGTTCAATCCAATCATATTTTGACACGTAACAAGGTCAATTATGTAATTAAATGCTACATTATGAATTCAGAACATATATTTTAAATTCATTTCGAAAGCCCATTTAATATGGGAGGATTATTCAAAAATCAGTATACAGTTAGAGGATTTACTTGAAATGGACCTCGAACTAACATTAATTCGAAAGAGAACTTTCGAAATATTATGTTGCCTTAAACATAAGGCAATACTGGTTAACCACATCGAGAGGGTCAATTCGTCATTTCATATAAAAAAGTTATCAACATAGTGTTATCTTTATGTTGCAGTCATTGGCAGGCATTTCGAGATAGAATCTCGAAATGACAAATATACTATCTAGGAATAGTCATATAAACAAAGTAAAGACAACTTTCGAGATAATAACTCGAAATGATCATGAAAGCATACAATTATGAATTATAAGGGAACACTCTTTAATATTCATTAATCTTCGAAGTTAGTCATTTGAAACATAAGGGAAAATAAACATTAGACCTTTAGGAATGGAGTGCCAGAGAGGTAAGTCATTTCAAGATCTTCCGAATCTTGAAAAAATTAAAAACTGAAATCAACATAGAACGGTAATATATCATTAATTCTATAACGGCATATTCATTACTAATTCAAGCATTTCAAATATATTCAATAAAACATTATAATCATTAATGAAGCGATTTGAACATTCAAGTAAAAACGCTTGTATACATTAATGAGACGTTTTGAGTGAATTGAATGAGACGTTGTAAGTGGCTCAGTAATGGATATCAAGTTATAAAATGCCAATGATACATCAGAAAGGGAATTGGATCCCTTGGTATTCTTGACTTTCTCTGAGAATTAGCAGAGCATTTGTCTTGAGAATCCTCTTTCTAATTTAACATTTATGTAATCGTTCTGTTCATTCCTGACTGATCCTTGTTTTCACCCCACTCACATTTCTTAAGGAAACCTTACATTAGAACGTTCATCTTTTGATTTAGGCCAGTGTAAACAGGTATTTCGAACTTCGAATTGCACAAGTTATTGAGGGTAATTTATTTACCAATTTGTGCATCACCAGTACTCAGTAGATCGATCAGGCCAGACTCCTAGAAAGCCTCAAGAAATGCCAAAAATGAATCCGTAAGCAACACCCTTCTTCACATTAGAGCAAAATATAAAAAGGTAAGCAACACCCTTCTTCACATTCTGGCAACCTGTTTTTATTAGAAAAATAATATAAAGCAAAAAATTTAAGAGCATTTAGAAATTCGGATCAAATATGGAAAAGTCCATATTCGAAATGGAATAATTTCAGATTTGGATTTTAAGATCCATACTTGATCCGTCGGATACATTGCAGTATCCAAATTTGAACATTTCGGGTTGATTTTGAATTGGATATGGGTTTAAACCCGACCCATTGACAGCTCTAGTGCAGCCAAATTTGTGGTTAGCCCTCACAAGTTTTTTTTTTTTTTTTGGTAATACCCTCACAAGTTAATATGCTAAAGAAGTTAAAAAAATACAGAGCTAAGAGCAATTACTTTATAATATAGAATGAATGAACCTTTCGAGAAACACGAAATGGTGGAAACCAGAAAGAAAAGCAGAAAAGAGGAAATCTTTTTCACAGTAACGGTACAACTGAGCCCAAAGCATTACATTGGACTTCACTAGAAAAGTTGAAATGCATCGAAACAGGTTCTTTAACAAGCTCCAATTGACTTCAGGTGTTGTTTGAACAGAAATTTACCAAGACAATTTGATGTGGTGTGGCAAAAACCACTCACAAAGCTAGCACGCTGCATCCACTGATCCTGCAGGTATAATCCCTGAATTGTTCTTAGAGACCAATGTGTCTGCATGATCTCATTAGCAAACAAAAACAAAAAGGAAATTCAATTATTGAAAAGATTAATAGCATAATAAAAGTAAGTAATTGAAGGACAAAATGAGAAAGCAAAAGCATCACTTAGCTCGCACCTTCGTTCGAGTGGGTTAGCTGCAGACTTCTAGGATACGTAGATCCAGTTGAAACTCTGTCATCTTCCCCAGTACAATTATTTTGAGGAATCTCCTTTTCATTCACAGAAGCAGGATTCTGAATTTGCCGAAGCTCAGCGTCAGGAGCATGAGAGATTCTCAGAGGATCCCTTTCCTCAACGTTTACACCATCCTTAGGAAGCTTTGGCAATACATTTGGGGGTTTCTCTGCTGCAAATGCAGCATCAACAACAATATTAGCTATAGATTTCTTCTTCTGCTCTGCAACTGAAACAGAATCCAGGGTCCCTGCTGATTCCTTAGCTCTCTCTTCCTCCTCCTCCACCTCCTTCTCTCTGGTCACCAGAGAAACAACTCGATTCAACGCTTCCTTCGCTCTCTTCTTCGCCAACAAAGCTTCTTTCGCCCTCCTCTCGGACTCAACCTTGGCCGCATTTGCCGCTTTATTCATCGAAACCGAAGCAATCCGAGCAGCAGTCAGGAGTACCTTAGCTGACTTCTGATCAAACGATCGCCGAATTCCGGCGGTGGGCACCTGTTCTGCATCATCACATTTACTCTTCTTGTTCGAGGTTTCAACGTTGAAGAAAAAGAGACTAGGGTTTACACACGTAGGGCATACAAAGCGAGGAGCGATATCCAAACCAACGCAGGCCAAGTGGGAAAGTGAGGAGCATTTCAAGCACGAAACGCGTTCATGGGGAGGTAGAGATCCCTGGTAGAACTCAAAACAGATAGGGCAGAACGATCCGGGATGGAATTTCAAGACGCAGGAAGTGCAGAGAGGACGGAAGATACCTCGATGGCGGACGTTGTGAAGGAGCCACCAATCTTCGGAGGTGCAACCACTGCATTGTGAGGGCCGCTCTCTCTTCATCATTGATACATTGACGGAGGATCGTTTGAACAAAAAGCTTGGAAAATCCGAAGCGGAATCATAGAGATTAGGGGAACTTTTAACTCTGGTAACTCAAATTAGGGCAAGAAGGGGTGAAACGTTGGGGGGGGGGAGAGAAGAAGAAGAAGAAGAAAATTGAATTAGGGTTTCTTGGGGAAGTGATTTCCCAGTTTCTTATCTGCTTTCAATCTAAATCTTTTCGAGTCGCAGAGAAGATTTGAAGAACATGTGAGGGTAAAAGACAATGAGGTCGCGCGGCTGCTGCACATGACAAAATGGAGTGAGACCATGCATGCTTCTTCGTGGAAGGATTTTAAAAAGTTGGCTTTTAACAGGCGGGGGATCCAGGTCGGGTTCGGGCATAGCTTACCAAGTAGAAGTCCGACAGAAGGGCTTTTAGGGCGTGTTTGCCCTTGCTTCTTGGAAGGAGAAAGAATTCCTTTAAAATTGATCCTTATCAAGTGCTTCATAGGCATAAAAGATGTTTGGTAAATATCTATTGAAAAAGCACTTCCAAGTTAGATTTGTGAGAAACCTCTGTAGACTAGTAAATCTATATTTAATAGGAGTTATGTTCGTGAAGATAACATGGGTAAAATAGGTTTTTTAAAAGTTTTGAAGGGGCATAAGACCATAAGACATATTTAATTCATGAAGATAACATGGGTAAAATAAATATTTTAAAAGTTTTAAAGGAGCATACAAGACTATAAGACACATTTCATTAAAAACCTCAAACTAATTTCTGTAAACGTGATTACATAATCAGGAAATAGTAGCTTCGAAAAAATGAATGTTTGGATGAAGCGATTCTTGTGAAATCACTTTTTACTTGATTTTACCAAACACTTGTTTATTTATTTGAAGTGCTTTTAGACTCAGAAATCACTTTTAGAGCCAGAAAAAGCAATGCCAAATACGCTAGCTTTACTTCCGCTATGAACAAACGAATTAAGGGGCTGTTTAGTTAAAATATTTAAGAATCCAGCACACTTAACGGGAACACTAATTTAGACAGCAATTCTACAACTCGAAAAGGGCAAAAAAATAAAAAATAAAAATACAATATCATGTGTCAGAAGCTAAACATGAAGGGTCAAAATTCAAATATTTTATTTCAGAGAAAATCCCTACAGCAAACCTAGTTCACTTGTTTCAAATCAACAGGCCAAATTAACTCAAGAATACAATTACAACCTCTGCCTCTGTGAACTCTTCTAACCATTTAACAATGGAAGAATCAGACATCCCTCAGGCTTAAAATTCACTATCTTATGTATAATCGAACAATGTATGATTGCAGGATAGCTGATCACACTGAAAAAGAACGACCGGTTTCTGTGATGAATTTGAACTTGCTGGTTAATCTGCTGCCATGAATGGATCTATATCCCCAAGATTGGCAACCAGTGGCTCCAACTCTGACGTTTCCTCGTCTGGTGGGGTAAAGTAAGTAGGGAATGGAAGGAGTGATCTATCAGGTTTCTTATAAACAGAATCCTTTATAAAGACAAAGTTCCCTTCTGCACCTGGAACCTGCATAACAATGAAAATTTACTTCTCATGTAATTGTCACCTTTTTCTCTTTGTCCCCATTGTAATATTACTTCTAAGTTCTAAATATAAGAGGGAAATGTTCAGAGTACGAATAACCAGAAAAGAACATTGGAACAGAATGAAGAGAAGCTTCCCAATCTTTGTCACAAACATAGCATGGTTCCAATGGGTTTGGAACCATGAAATATTTGTTAGGTCCACCCATGTGATTTCATGGCAGTCAGAACTGCCTAATCAATAAACTATCCATACTATAAGCTAACGGTCTAGATCTTATCTGAAAGTTACGATCATCACATCACAAGGAACTTTGACCCAAGATCTCCCATGTGAAATCCACAAGGAAATTTTTTATTTTTTATTTATTTATGCCAGATGGGAGTTCTGTACAACTTGGATGCAGAGGACAGCCTCTTGTACTGCCATTTATACTTGGTATTTGTTTACATCAAAAACACAAAGCGCTGAGATAATCATACCTGGCCCCTCACCCACATTAAGTTCCTTCCAGGATCAATTTTGTAGACCCATACATTTTTAACTGTCCGCTGTTTCCCACCCATGCGACCAGGCATCTTTTTACCTTTGAATACCTGTTTAAACAACATATAAGTGTTACTATCACACCCATTCAAACCACATGATGTAAACCTAGATGCTTCACGTGTACTATTCATGGTACATGCAATGAATAACTAAAATTAATGCAACAAGAATAATTTGTCTGGACCATGTACATTTTTCATCCGGACATCCATAGAAATGCGACTGATGGAACAGCTTAAATCGTTTTATCATATTATCTAGTCTAGGTAACGTCCTACATAAAACTCATAAATGATAAGTTCCAAGCCGATCCCCCTTATCTCTACACGTGTGCTACAGATACAGCACAGCAAAGGGAGAGAAGGCTTCCTCCCATTGTCCAAGAGATGTCCCAGAGCTCTAAACGCTGTCTGTAAAACCCATTCCACTTCCAATCCGGTATCAATCACACCTTCACAAAGTTTTAGCTATTTTCCCATTTTATTTTCTCAATCCCACAATATCTATTTCAACAGGCATCCTCAAAAGCTGTCACTTCTTTTACTTGCCTGGATTATTTATTTATTATTATTATTAATTTTTTTTTTGGGGGTGTGGGGGAGATGGTAACTTAGGCAACGCCTTGATGAACACTAAAGTTGGTAAATGTCCATGCCTGTCTACTGGTTTATGTTTATTAGTAATATTTACATAAAATATTGCAAATCGTTTCTTCAATACTATCCATTACAACTATAATATAATTGAATCTCTCACTCTAGATATCACAACTTGACCATAGTCACAACAAGAAAGATCCAATAAAACCCTTGAGCAAATACATATGAAACAGAAATGACATGGTAGGCAAAAACAACTAGAGGATTCAAGAAGGATAAGATCATGATCATACAAACTGAACGAAAAAACATCAAGAAGGATAAAATCATGATCATCATAGATCCATAACTTTTTTTTTGGAAGGTATCATAAGTCCATAACTTACAATAATGCATTCTCGAACTGTATGGGTCAATAGCAGAAATATTATTTTGGCACTCCAGACTCTTAAGGCCCGTATGTCAACTTAAAACATATCTTTCCTCAACAACTCCATGCCCATCTACCTCCACTATCACCTCGCCCTTCTAGAGCCTTCAACTTGAACCAATCCAATCTCATTTGCATTGTAAATATGTTGATTGATTGTTCGACATTCTATGGCAGCATAGCCAGTCTTGTAGATATCTTATAATATTTTTAGTCATAGTATGATTAGAATGTTATAATTGAAAACACTCCAAAAGCACACTGCTACTTGAAGCAAGCAGCTCTAATTCTATGAACAACACTATTATCTTCCCACCTCCTCATGGACCACTGAGCCAAGATATTAGACTTGACCTTTTTAGAAATCTTCTGACCATCAGTCCTTACAATGACCTAGATCCTATCCATATTCTTATTGATTATATATATATATATATATCTTACTGGCCCTGCAACCCTTATCTTTTATCTTAGTTTGACTCATCAATAAACTTCATAGGTTACATGCTTAGCATTGGATTTGTACTGTCTTGACCCGAACCCACAAAACATTGTTTGCTTGGGGTGAGGCCCTTACCTTAGTGTCTTACATCGGAAAGGAAGCATCCAATATCTGGGCTTATATGGAGGTTCTACACCCTGTAACCCTAATCTTTTGTCTTAGTTTGACTTATCAATAAACTTCATAGGTGACATGTTTAGCATTGGATTTGTAACGTCTTGACCCCAACCCACAAAATATAGTTTGCTTGGGGTGAGGCCCTTACCTTAGAGTCTCACATCAGAAAGGGAGCATCCAATATCTAGGCTTATATGGAGGTTCTGCACCCTTGACTTACAAGACCTTTTAAAGTAGTGAGGTCCACAAGACAAAGCGGACAATATCTTGCGGGTTGGGGTCAAGAAATTACAATTGGTATTAGACCCGAGGGTAACTCGGTTTACCGGTGGGGGAAAGGGCACATAGCCTAGGCTAGCCCAGGTGGGTGAGGCCCTTACCTGGTATCACCCAGGAGTAATGGTTAGCATCCCACATCAGAAAGGGGGCGTCCAAGATGTGGGCCTATATGGAGGTTTTGCACCCTTAACTTATAAGAGGTCTTTTAGGGCCATGAGGCCCACACGCCAAAGCAAACATTATCTTGTGGGTTGGAGTCGGGATGTTACGGTTGGTATTAGAACCGAGGAGGCTCTATCTACCGGTGGGAGGAAAAGGCGCCTAGCCTAGGCTAATCCAGGTGGAGGTGAGACCCGCACCTTGATATCACCCAAGGAGTGATGGTTAGCGTTCCACATCGGAAAGGGAGTGTCTAAGATCTAGGTTTTGTAGTCTTGACTTACAAGAAGCCTTTTAAAGCCATGAGGCCCACGGGGCAAAGCAGAAAATATCTTGTGGGTTGGGGTCAAGAAGTTACAATTGGTATCAAAGCCGAGGATGGATTTTTTTATCGATGGAGGGAAAAGCGTCTAGCTTAGGCTATCCCAAGTAAGGTGAGGCCCTTACCCTAGTGTCATCCAGGAGGGTGATGGTTAGCGTCCCGCGTCGAAAAGGGATAGTCCAAGATTTAGGCTCATATGTAGGTTCTGCACCCTTAACTTACAAAATGCCTTTTAAAGTCGTGAGGCCAACGGGTCAAAGAGGACAATATCTTGTGGGTTGGGGTCGGAAAGTTACAAGATTACCAGTCTGAATCCCATACAAAAAAAGGATTATGGAAAATGGTGGCTAAATCCCTTTTTGTGAGTAAGTGTCCATAAACTAGTAGCTCAAATTTCTCGTCAGCATCAATTTATCAACCAGAGTTTACTGCCAACTAATATATTGCATTGAGATTACAAGCAATAAAAATAATATGCAGATATAATTTTTTTAAAGAAAAACAAGAGATAAAAAATAAATCAACCAAACATCAAATGAAAATTCTATTACGGAAAAACAAAGTACATATTTGTGAAACATTACCCATCTATTGGAAGCAATACATACCTTTCCAGGAGCATCTCTTTGACCAGTAGAACCAATACTTCGATGTGATAATGATGCACCATGGGATGCAGGCATCCCACTAAATCCCCATCGTTTCATCCCTCCCTGTAAACATAGAAAATACGTTATTTGAGAGAATAGGGTGATCTAAATTATATCCATGTTCTTACTCATTGAATTATTTAAGATCTAGGATTTTACATAACAGAATACCTAGACCATGCTATTATGAACTCATCGTAATTCCCCATGCAAAGAGTAGTGTTTGCCAAACAGAAAAATGGCTTATTAACCATATCATTACTACTACAATTGACGAACATGCCACAGAAATATAGTATGCAGGTGATAAAAATCGGCAAAAGACATGTTTTGAGCCAATATTTAGCAGACAATCTCCATTTCCACTATTTTACAAATGAAACCATGCTTGTGCTATCTATCACTGAACCATGAACTAAATGGTTAGATGAAGAATCTAGCACCAGCGAAAACAACTACCGACATTAAACAACAGCAATAGAAGGTTCAGAGAAGCTCAAGGTAAATGGGTTACCTGAAAACCTTTCCCCCGTGTGATTCCTGTTACATCAACATACTGGCCAGGAACAAAATGGCGAACACTTATTGGCGTACCAACAGGAACAAGAGCATCCTCTGTCACCGGGAATTCCCTTAATTTCCTCTTCATTGGAACACCTTGAGCTCTAAAATGGCCCACTTCAGGTTTCGTCAAATGTTTTTCCTTTTTCTGTCCGCACCCAATCTAACTAACACCGAAATTGAGACATCATTCGAATATCAAACATTATCTATTAATAATTACCAAAAATAATTGAACAGTAGTTGAACTAATCAAATAAATTCTGATCAAAACAAACAAACCCAAAAAAATATATATGAACTAATAACTACCAAAAATACTTGAACAGTTGCTGAATTAAACAGATAAATTCTGATCAACCCCCCCGCCCCCCCCCCCAAACGATCCCATCGATATAATGATATGACAGGCCTTCGATCTTACCTGTAAAGCTGAGATTCCTTCCTTTTCGATGGTTTTGACCTGTGATACGATGTTATCGTCCAACCAAAGTATAGTGATCGGAACCCTAGCTCCCCATTTGTCCCAGAGCGCGGACATTCCACACTTTACGGCGATGGCTCCGGTCCTCTTCGAATTGGGCATCATTACTCTGGGCTTCGCTTCGATAATCCTATGATCTTCTTCGTTGAGAGAGAATTCATCGTCGTCGACAAGAGATTCCGCACTAAATCTTCTGAACAGATTTATGGTCGTTGTTGTTGGTGTTATAGTTCTTGAACCGATTAAGAAGAATCGTAGACGAGGAATAAGGCCTCTCGATGCGGCCGACATGGCGAATAACAACTTGGGAGTTCTAGGAAGATGGTGGCGAAGAAGGTTTGATCGGCATGGTATGGAAGGTTAAGCTGTCGAATAGTGAGCTTCAGAAGAATGAGAAGAGCAGTGAGATTCAGATTTCAGAAGAATGGAGTGGGCGGGGGGAAGAAGAGGGGGTTTCAGTGTAGGGTTTTAGCTGAGTCTTACTGCTAATACCTCTGAAGTCATAAGCATCTCATGACCATCCAATCACATACAATAATGGGTGCAACTCGGTTCGGTTTGGGTCGAGTTCACCTACCCCAAACCGACCTCCTTGAAGGTCAACCCAAACGCAACCGAACCCGATTTGAACCCAAATACCAAACTAATTTATTTTGTAAACCCTAAACCCAACCAAAACTGCAATTTTGGTTTGGTTTGGATCAAGTTAATTCAGGTTGATAAGCACAGTCACAACTTGAGTCATATATTTGAAGTTTAACCAACTTACAACACATTTAACTACAACAAAACATATTGCAATTAAACATTGTTATCAAACCATAAACATGAGGCTAGCTAGATTAGTTACTAAACCATAACACTATTATGATTCATAATAAGAGACGTTTCTCGTTTCCAAAGTATAAAGGGGTTATCTAAACCCCTAAATTCTAAAATTTATATATAATATATGTATATTATTTATTGGGCAACTTTGGTTTAGGCATTAGGTTAGGTTGGGTTACGTGAAACCTAACTCAAAACCAAACCAAATTAATTCAGGTTGGCTTCTTTCAACCTAAACTCGACCCAAACCAACAAAAGTTGGTTTGGGTTCGGGTTAACCAGACCCAAGTTGCACCCTACATAATTATAAGGATACACTTTCACCCCGTGAAGTTTGTACCACTTGCACTTAAACCCCTGAGGTTTTTGAAACTACATTGATCCTCTTTATATGTGTCACACCCCGAAACCCATAGCACAAATCCCTATACATGCGGCACAAATCTCGAAGTGCAACTTTCAGGTTCCACGCATAGAACGTGAATCGCTATCAAACCACAAGTAATAAAAGTAAATGATACCTTTACTGGTCAGAGTGTGAAAGTTAAAGCTAAAACAAATATTCCAAAACCAACAGTCAACGACTTCAGGTGAGTCATGACCCCCAAATAAGTTCAACGAAATCAAATAATCAATTACAGTTATTACATCCCAAAGCTCATACAAGAGCACAAGTCTAAAGCATGAAATAAGCAAATACGACAGCAAAGCAATCCAAGTCCACCATCATCTTTATCATCCTACAACATGAGAAGTTGCGTGAGCTTAGAATGCCCAGTAAGTAAATCATACAATCATCCATCCCCATATGATATCAATAGAATCAAGTCAAGTTAGCAATACAGGCATGCGATACATACAGATAGACATGATTATTTTAAGAATGAGATGTAATGAATGAACGAATCGGACAAATGACCTAGATGCATGCTTAAGTAAAGAATGCCATGATAAATGATATGCAATGAATGTGCTAAGTAAATGTAACCTCTTAAGTGCCTTCAATTGTAGCTTCCAAACCAATACAAAACAATTTTTGAACATAGGTCACTAGGAACAGTCGGATGCCCCTTCTTCATTCCAAGCCCTAACTCATGGTACGAAGGCCACCATCCGCGTTTTCCCTCCTGGGAATCAGGATCAGAATCGAGAAAGAAATGGGGCGGCATTGAAAGACGGGGAATGATCAGAATAGAGGTAGCGAATTCATTTATTCTCCTTGGCGCAGCTATTCCGGGATTTGGAAATATGTTAGGCGGAGAACCCCCCTTTCCATCCGTCCCCCCCACATCTAGCCTAAGTGTCTCCAGGTGGAAAGACGCTCCCTCCCCGGGAGTCTTAGGCATAGAAGCTGCTATCTAGGTGTAGACACCCCAATTGGCTTGAGAATCAGCAACTCCAAATCATCATTTGAATTTCATCTCTACCATGTGCTCAAATTCCTTCAAAATCTCAATTTTTTCCTGAAGATCCCATTTTTTTTTGAAAATGACCAAAATACCCTTGTAAGTGCCAACTGTTTTATATTTTGCTTAAAGTCTAATCTGGACTGCAAATTCATAATCTAGACTGAAAATTCTTTTCAATGGGTATAATATTGGCTAGGTTTGAGATTGATAGGTAAAATGACCATTTTACCCCCAATAGTTCTTTGGTCAAAATTGACAATTTCTGAAGGTTAAAACAAGGTTTCGATTTCAGATTTGATTTTTATGTGTCCAAAACTTCAAAACAGTTGTGAACTCACAAAATTTTGAGTATTGAAAGTTTTAAGTCATCCTCAAATTTTTGCAGATTTTTATTCACCAAATTTGGCAGTTCTAGGTGATGTGGCGTGTCGGTTAAAGCTTTTATGTGCTGGTGGTGAAGGATTTTGCCACACGTGCTCACAAATATCTGCTAACCGCTTGAAAGCGACTCCTAATTTTCCAAAATCCCCCCAAAATTTTGTCTTATTC
>JAUPMG010000006.1:17855608-17868502 GCA_031762675.1 Pachysandra terminalis
ACAATTAGATCTTTTATTTGAATAAACTCTTATCCATAAGATAAGGTAGATGTAGATCTTGTTAACCTTCCATCCTCATCTGCTCCTTTAGATTCTAACCGTATAGGATCATGGTAAGTTAGTGAAGACTTATCTTGTTCGTTAACACGTTCTGCATCTCTTTTAATGTTAATTTTATTCTTTAAAAGCTTCAGGAAATTGTGTTAATTGCTTGCCCTAATGGGTTCATATATTATCGGTCTTGTAAAATTCGAACTGCAAACTAACTGCATCCCAAATTGATCCATATAACAATTTAATGTATTTAGTATTTACCATAAGGGTGATTGCAGATGGATGCAGAAGTTATTTCAGTTGGCATACTGAGAGAAATCTTGGAGGCAGGTGCTATATCCATGTATGAAGTCAAAGATCAGATTGGCATTGGTACTGCTCATCTATTGCACGAAAGCTTACGGGTGAAGGAAATCCCTTCAAGAGTAGAAATTTTGGATGATGATAGTGCTGCTGCGCTAAGGAAGTTCTGTCTCACATACTATGACATTAGGGGTGTGATTTTAGACCTGGCTCTCAAGCTTGATACAATGAGACATCTGGATTACCTCCCAAGATATCAACAGCAAATGCTGTCTCTTGAGGTTATGAAGATACATGCTCCCTTAGCTCATGCTGTGGGAACTAGCTCCGTGTCGTCGGAGCTGGAGGATCTCTCCTTCCGGTATATGTTTCCTTATTCATACCTTTATCTTGATACATGGTTGAGAAGCCATGAAACAGGAAGTAAGCCTCTGATAGGCATGTATAAGGAAGAGCTGCTTCAATTCTTAAAAAATGATCGAATGTTAGGGCAGATGGTGGATGACATCTCTGTCAAAGGTCGCTATAAAAGCCGCTACAGCACCATGAAGAAGCTATTGAAGGATGCACGGAAGCCAGAAGAAGTGAATGATATTTTAGGCTTGCGGGTCATCTTGAAACCTAAGTCTGGAGACAATATGTTGGGGATTGGTGAGAATGCATGCTACAGGACACGTGAAATCATCCAATCTTTGTGGAAAGAAATGCCACACCGAACAAAAGACTATATTGCTAGACCAAAAGCAAATGGGTATAAGAGTTTACATATGGCAGTTGATGTCGGCAACAACGGCAGGGCTAGCCCACTAATGGAAATACAAATACGCACCACTGAGATGGACATGTTGGCTGCTGCTGGAACTGCATCTCATTCATTGTATAAGGGTGGTCTTACAGATCCAGAAGAGGTATGTTCAAAATTGCTTATGCTTGATAATTAAATTTTACCCTATTTTTCTTTTTGATGCTGTTTTGTGCTATCATTTTGATTAAGGTTGATACAACTACCATTAACTATTTATGAGCAAACAATCGAGCTACAGAAGAACATTTTGATTGCCGAAAACAAGTTCATACAGAAACAAAAGTTTCAAGATCCAGTTTTCTTTGCATTTAAGACCTACTTACTGAGGCTTGAAGCTCAGCATTGAATTGTGTTACATGGAACTTTATATTGAATTATTGAGATAGCTATGTATTTGTAACCATGTCGAATGTGTATGAAGGATTCTCATTAGTTGTTGCTGTTCAGGCAAAACGACTCAAAGACATAATGATGGCTGCAGCTGAATTCGCAGCAATACGTCTTAGAGATATTCCTTCCACAAATCGAGGTCTCGATATTGACCACAGAGATCGAGTATTCCGGCTTCTTGATAAGAATGCTGATGGTAGGATTAGCATTGAAGAGCTTATGGAAGTGATGGAAGAGCTTGGAGCCAAAGGAGAGGATGCCAACGAAATGATGCAGGTCCTTGATGCAAACAGCGACGGCTCCTTGAGCTCTGATGAATTTGATTTGTTTCAAAAACAGGTAAGGATCAATATTTTTAATGATGAATACTGAAATTCAGATCTTAAGATAAGATAATCAACTAATAAAATTGGTATAATTCCATTAACCAAATCTGGTGCTCACAAGTGTGCTTGTATCATAAGATTGTACTCAAGTAATAAATAGCAAATTTCATAGGAGCATTGGCCTATGTTGTCTATAACACGAACATGATGCACATGCTCCCTGATTGGAAATATCCAGTTAACAGACTGTTTCTGGATATGGATAGAAACCAAAGATCATCTTGATTGTGTGGCTTTACTATGTTTATGCATCTGTAGGTTGAATTTATGCGTAATATGGAGGACAGAGATGATGAATACAGGACCATGCTGGATCAGAAGCTTCAGATGACAGACAGCACGGGTCTGATTCAGGTTTACCACAAAGAACTCGGCGACCAGATGGCAGCAAGATAGCTTGGTATATGATTACTTTGTAAATACTTTCTTGTATAGTATTTAATCCAACTCCATGTATCATAAACACTGGTTCAATGGCCCCACAGTCTATTTAACTATTTATGCGACTAAATAGACTGTCTCAGTGAGTGGGTAAAATGATTGCTTTTTATCTGAACTATGTTGTTTACCAAAATAATATATATTCAATGTTGTCTGGTGAAACGCTCAAGACGGAGATATCCGGTGAGGCGGGTAATGCCAACGTGGAAGCTTATTTAGAGAACTCTACTTATCTACGTGTACTTTAAATTAAACCCATGTTATATGTCAATATTCAGATCCAAATAAATTTTCCACGTGACACAAGGAGCTAAAATAAAACTAATGTCTTTCTTTTATATGGCGGCGTTGTATATATCATTTTGTTATCAAGGATGAAGGTATATATAGTCGGGGGCAGAGGAGGAAATTTTTTCCTTTTTGGGGTTGGGGGTTGGGGTTGGCATAACAAAAGTGGTCATTTGGATCAATATTATACACGTAGAAACGTGCGTAAGAGGGGTTGAGGGTCTAAATGACCTTTTTTTGGGCCAAAATATTGTCTGATCACAGATTTGCCCTGAGATTTGTAGAGCTTGTTGAGATCTTCCAACGGCTTTTGATTCGCCTAATTCCAACATCAGAGTACAAACCGTTTGAAGTTGTATGTTGCATGTTAGGTTTTTAGCGACAATTTAAGAGAAAACTGCCGCTAAATGTTATTTTTGTGGCGGTTCCTAATCGACCGCCGATATTGGTAAATTGTATTGATCCATTGAGTGGTGGTTTAAGAAAAAACCGCCACTAATTTTTTTTTTTGCTAGGGTCGTGAAGCGTCTACTGCAATAACCATTTCTACGTGCAAAATTTACTGACCGCTGGTAAATAAGCGCCGGTAAAAATCATATTTTTTGTAGTGTTATATTAATTTTTTTTCTAATTAGATGAAGAGCATTGCTATTTTATACAAAAAATAAAAATCTGAGTTTGGAAGAAATTGAAATTGAGCTTTGTTATATTGGTTAAGACTGAGAGAATCTGTAAGTACCAAAAAGAATTTGAAATTATAAAGTGTTATTTTGTAAAAACAATGTAGTGAAAGAGGAAAGAAATTGGAATCAAACTTTAATTTCTTGGGTGCAGTTAAGAAATATTTATAAACATAAGGATAATTTTAAAACCAAAACTATATGGATGGTTAATAAAGCTTTTTGGTAGGGTTTAATACCTTATATTAGGGGGCCAGTATTTAAATAATTTTAAAATGGGCTACATGTCTCACACGTGAGATTTTTTAGGGGGCTACAATTTAAATAATTTAATAAAGCTTAAAATGGTGGCCATACTTTCCATTGGTCCATTTATTTATTTATTTTTTTTTAGGGGGCATTATATATAGCGATAGAGAGTAGGAAAAAATGGTGGCCATATTTTCCATTGGTCGATTTTTTTTTTTTTTGGTTTGGGGGGAGGGGGGCATTGTATATAGTGATACAGAATAGGAAAAGTAACAATTTGTTACATTTCCGGTTGTAATGGCAAGTCATCTAAAATCTTTTTTCGAGTGGGGCTGTTTGGGAATGGATCCTAAGCAACGGACCTCAACTTATGCCCTCTAATCCACATACCCACGGTAATTCCCTGATGCTACCCTCTCATGTGATTCAGAATCGCGATCTAATTCCCTGCATGGGAGACGGATGACATGATGATAAATTTAAATGATCCGGTTTGGTTATCTACAACAATTTACCAAGAGAAAAAGGACCCGCATGGAGCGCGCGGCAGCACAGCGTAACATCTTGCATAGGATGCGTGGCAACACAGCGCAGCAACCCGCATGGGGCAGTTTAATGGCATTGAAGAATCAAATAGTGGATGATTATATGTGTGCAGAATCAATTGCAATGGCGAACAAAAAACTCCTGTATTCAACTCAGAATGATCGAACCTTGAGAATGAATCGATACTGAATTATTTCCTTCCCTTGCTAATGCTAATGGCTTGTGGTGTTAGCAAGTGGTTTCACAACATCAACCATGGGGGCTCATGCCCACAATAATTGTATTAAGGTGACATCTTGGACAGAGATGTATATATATATCCAGCTCAGTTGGATGTAACATCTGACTGAGCTGGAACCGATTCTGTTTCTCCCTCTCAAATTGACTAATATCTAACCTAAACACTAACTCAACACTGCTCTTAGGTTTTAGACTCTTGAGCGTATCATCTTGTTCAAGGTTTAAAGGCTGAGAATTGGGGACCGAAACGGTCCGGACCGGCAGCACTGTCTGGCCCGGTTCAGTACACAAAATTGACTGGCTATTAAAATTTTAAATTAGAAAAAAAATTGATCGGTTGGACCGGTAGTACTGGTCACCTGTCCAAGGGTATCGGACCAGTCCAGATCGATATCGGTCTGGACCATCCAATTCACAAATTTGAAAAGAAATAATACCGGACCGGTACTGGTTGTATGATCGCACGATACAATTATTTGTTCGTAGCTTGGGATCCGACCGTTGAGGTCCGGTCCTACTATAGATCGGACCAGACCGATCCTTTAACTTGTTATCAAATGAATAGGGGCAATTCTACCCAAGAGAGAGAGAGAGAGAGAGAGAGAGAGAGAGAGAGAGATTCTTGCAAGTTGCTTCTGCTAACCCTTTTAAATTGTTGATGGAGTTGAATATGGCCAAATGCAACATGGTCATATTACACAAGTTATTGTGATTAAAATAACCAAATGTTCTAAGACAATTTAAGAGATAGTCAAGGAAAAAACCACAAGCAACCCTATATTTTAAGAATATATATATTGGATATGTCTGCCGTAGCTCAGCTTTCAATAAATATGTTTAACACAAGTTGGAAATCCAGAGCTAATTCTTAATTGCTTTACTGTATTTAGATATTTATTTCTACTTCTCAAGTAGGTGGTTTAATTTGTTAGTCTTAGTCTTCTTTCGGGAAAGGGGAATAGCCCCACAAACTGACTAATGACAGTCATGATTATGTGTATATTATAAGAAGATAAATACTGATAAGTTGTTCTCAAAGATGAGGCAAAGACCGACTTTAGATAAGGAGATAAGATATGTTCCGCATTTCTGGGTTAAAGTGACCCTGTCAACCTCTCAGTTAGCGGAGCTAACTCGGCCCAAGCTCGTTAAGATAATGATCGTTTTCTCGGAATCAGGTTCAACTCTCGAGCTAATTATAGCGCTCAAGTTCAGCTCATGTAAGCGGAGCTGGGGCCTAGGCTAGACTGAGCTAGCTCGATTCATTAATTAATAGCACTAACCTTGGTTAATGCTTGACTAAGTTAGTTTATAAAAAATATATTTTATCATTTAATATCATCTCAATATTGAATATTATAATATTATTACAAGAGCAATTATCGAAAGTATAATAAATACTTAGAATTAAACATAATAATTCAAAAAAGTATTACAAAAACAACTAGGAAAAGTATGATAAATATCTTATAATTAAGACTAAACATAACAGCTCGACTGACAAAATCATAGTAGTACTTCTCGAATATCTCAATAGCATCAATTTCCAGGTGACAACAATTCACTAAACGTAAAGACTAGTATGGGAATGAGCTTTCTGCCACCATTTCCAACAACTTCTACCTTCAAAAACCATCTAAATTAGAAGAGAGGAGGAAATATATATATATATATATATATATATATATATAGAGGATGTCAGTGTAATTCTCTCTATTTACAGTGGCATATTAATTTGAGTTTGTTGTTCTATCTCTCTCACTCTCCTGATGAAATAATCTAAGATACAAGGCTAGGAGCAACACCCAAAGATCTGGTGCAAATCTGCTGGGACCAAAACTGTCTGGATTGAAGGAGACAGGTGAACGTATCTAACAAACCTACCCCCTAATCTCAGACTTTGGCGCAGAAAATTTTCACTTCCAGACGAATCCAAATATCCAATTCTTATGAAATTGGAAAACACGTTTCTTTTTAAACCTTTTCTTCTCTACAATTTGATTCTTCTATAGCCACCGAAGTCTTTCCTTCCATTAAAAAAGAAGTCTTTGAAAACCACCCAGTTTTGATTGCTTGGAGCAATAGAAAAAGAAAAACCAGGTAAGCCCACAAAACTCATTTCTTTTCTTGTAAGATATAATGTCAAATTCCGTCGGTTTTAGAAAGACTTAATTTTGATGGGTTATTTTTATTATTATTATTATTATTAGGTAAATCATGTTTGTTTTGCTTGCTTGTCATTTTGTGTTTCAAGATCTAACACCAGTTGGAATCCGAGCTAGAAATGGAAAATAAGATTCTGGGTTTTGTTAGAAATGGAAATTAAAAAAATGAGGTTTACTTATTTTACTGTCTTATTGCAGTTTTGGTCCAAAAGGGCTTGAATTCTGATCTGGGTATCTTTCATACTTTTTCTTCTTTTTTTTTAATTTTTATTTATTTATTGGTAGGTTTTATAATATGGAGTCGGGGCAGTAGTATCTGACAAAAAGGGAAAAAAAAAAAAAAAGAAGAAGAAAGAAGAGATTTTTCAGATAGATTTTCTTTTTTCTTTTATTGAAAAAGCACATTAGGAGACTGGAACAAGGTTTCAAAAAAGATTCTCTCTTCAACAAATTCTAGAATCTGAGTACCGTATCCTTATTTTTCCGGGATAATTGAGCAATTGGGGATTGGAGTTGGAGAAATGGAAGATTTTAGGAAGATGTTCTCAGGCTGGAGTTGGGAAGAGAACAAGTTGTTTGAACTTGCCTTAGCTGTGGTCGATGAAGAGAGCCCAGATCGATGGGAAGTGATTTCGACCATGGTAGGAGGGAAGAGTGCAGATGAAGTTGAGAAACATTATGGGATCCTTTTGGAGGATTTGAAGTGTATTGAATCAGGTAAACTGGACCACAGACTTGGAGAAGCTCAGCTATGTCTTCAGGTTGAGTGTACACAACCAGTATGCTGGACTGATGAAGATCAGAAGTATGTCTCTCTCTCTCTTAAATATTGGAATGTGGTTGTTGATTCTGTGCATTTCTTCTAGAGCTTTACAACGATCATGAATTCATTCGTAGAATCTGTTTCATGTTTCATGCAAATGGATCTCTTTAATTCGATGTTTCCGTTAACTAGGCTTAAATATTCTTGCTAGTTTTCATTCTTTTTGCTAATACCTTGTGTCTGTTCTTCTGATTGTGTTTTTCCATCATGTTCCTGTTAATTTCTTTATTTGAACTCTTAAGACTGAAGTTGGTTGCTGCTTTAAGATTTTTTCTTCAAGAAAACTACAAATGGAATGCCAAATGTTATATATAGTCTTCTATATTTTACATCCTCATTCATCTCTACTGAATTTTACCAAATTTGAAGGAAGGTTTCTTCTTCCACTCCATCTCTATTGAAGTATATACTAAATTTGAAGGAATCTTCTTTGAGGTAATTTTGCATATATTAGGTTTCTCATCTAGATATAGGAGTATACCCAAGATCGTTGCAAACTCTTTTGGCCTTCATCGGTCGATATATGTTTATACGTTTCTAGGCTTACAAGGGCTGATCCAAAAAATCAGAAAACTGGATTTGCTTTAATTCTTCCACAATGTATTCTTATTAGTTTGTCTGCAGAAGCTTTATGAATTTCCTTCTGATGAGCAGTTAAATTGAGTCAAAGTTATCAAGATGTACTCTCTGCAGGATGCTTTCACATGCAGAATCTTAAATAGGGATTTTTGTGAAATGGAACTCCTGCAAAGTCATTCTTCATTAAAGTATAAGATTCGTTGTTTTGGAGGCTAAGCTTGACGATATGTCAACCAGTTCAGCTATAATCTGGTTTCTTTTGAGGTCCTTTGGCACAACAAAGGCAGATAAGAAGACGGAGTAGAAAGAGAATCTGGTTTCTTTTGCAATACTCTGTAGTGTAAATGTGAATCCTGGAGGTATAGAGTGGACAGACGCTGAAGAGATATAGATTGATCTTTTTTAACGCTAAAACATTATTTTCTACAATTCTATCTAAGTTGGTATCAATGTCATTGCAATCTTTTCGACCTTGTTCCATTAGTCCTAACTTAGGTTCTCTTTGATTCTCCAGTTCCTTATAGAGCATCATGAAGATTTCTGTGTTGTCCTGATTTGCTTTTCACAAGTAGGAAGGTTGAAAACCCACACGGGTTAGCTCAACTGGCAGGCTCTCCAGCTCAGGAACTGGAGGTCCCAGGTTTGAGTCCCCGGGCTTACCTGATATATAGTCCTTGTGGGTGGGGTCATGTATCCCCTATTCCCACTAAGTGGGGTCGGGGATTCCACGTCACCAAAAAAAAAGTTTCTTACATCAAATTTTAATTTCGTTCTGTTATTGCAGATGTCAATTCCGCTTCCTAATGTAACCATATCTTTACATCCTTATTAACAAAGAGGGAGAGGAAATTGAGATACAGATCGGAAAACTTAACAAAAGAATGAACAAAATCACAATGATAGAAGTTCGTCAAACATGGAGAGCCAACTAGGAATTTTGTACCTTTTTATTATATAAAGGAATTACTGCATGCCCTATTAATTTATAAGAAATAACTCAGAGATTCCTGGGAGGTCACCTGGCAGTCAAAACATCTTGGTAGGTCGTGGTTGAATACCATTCCATCACAAAGCTGTTCCATACAATCAATGAAGAGATTATCAATGTGAAAGTAAAATGGTTTCAAGCACAACAAAAACTTTGTTTTTCTTTGCTTTTGTACCCAGAGACCATATGTAAGAGGATAATTGCTAGGTCAACACCACAGATCCCATTATGGTGTTTAACCTCTGCTGACCTACACAATACACTTTCCTAGAGCTTAGACAGCTTCTTTTACCATAAATTCAGGAATTATGTAGTTAAACTAACGAACCCACTTTAGCAATACAGCTAGCAAGTTGGTCATCACTTGCCTTCAGGTGTTTAAAGTTAAATAATTAGGAACTCAGATTTCCTAATGAATACGATGAGATATATAGTAACTTGATAAGTAACTCAAAATAAACAAAGACATAACATGTGACCTGATAAGCCAACCTGAAACCAGAGAACAGTCTCGTTTACAGCAACCTTGTAAAATCTGCAAAAGAACATGTGTACTTCCATGTTAAAAATGAATTAGGGCGTCACCTTTTATACACCCCTGGATCCATCTATAGAATAAATATGAAAAAGTCAATTCTCAAATATAGATGACATTTTGAACTCAAAAGTGACCAGATTAACATTTTATCAAAGTTGGAGAATGCATGAAGATTAAGGGGTGTTAATTATTGCTAATCCTCGGTTAGCCCATTTTCAAATAAAGTTGCCACAAAATTATGATAATAAAACTTCATGTAGTTGATACTACCAGCTTTGATATCCAAATACAATAACAGCAATGCCTTATATCCAAGTATATTTAAGAGAGAGAGAGAGAGAGAGAGAGAGAGAGAGAGAGAGATAATTGAGTTAATTATTGACTTGGCCTGATTTTCAAGAAATGGAGACGTTTGACTGGCAGGCGTGGATGGATCATCAAGTGTCCTTTCTAAAAGGTTATGAAATGTTACAAGATTCGCAACTTTTGCAGCATTTGACCCTCTTGTAATTTTGAACAACCTTGAATTTCCAATGCCAAAATAATCTTCCTAGTAAAACTAAGTTCCAAGTCAAAGTCCTTTCCAGGTTAAGGCCTCTAAGATCCCTACCTTTATACACAACCTCCCACCTAAGTAAGTGATCTTTTTTTTTTTTTACAACGTGGAACCCCGACCCCCACCCACAAGGACCATATATCAGGTAAGCCCAGGAACTTGAACTTGGGACCTCCAATTCCTGAGCTGGAGAGCCTGCCAGTTAAATAGGTGATCTTCCTAGTTCCAACAACCATTGCCCTTCCACAAGAAGCTCCTTTGGATTTGTTTTATTTAGTTGCACTCTTAGCTCGGGTTTTCAAGAAGGAAAGAAAAGTTAGACAAAGAGAATAAAATTATTCCTTTTTTCATCTAGCTAACTTCCTGTCTATCTGTTCAATATTAGAATCCCAGAAGCTCAAATTGCGCGAGTATTCCAGAGGCAACTCCTGAATCTTACACTCTAATAGTTGAACCAAAGGGACCAGAACATCTGAGTAAACATAAACACCAGACACGCTGATTCATTCAAATTTAACTTAAGGCCACACACCATCTCAATCAACATCAAAATGCAGTTAACCCAACAAACCTACTCCCTCATGCATAAAAAAAAAAATCACGTCATCAGAAAATTGAAGATGAGAGACATTGATTCAGGGAAGAACCTGCTCAAAACTCCCCTTAAAATAAAAAAAAAAAATATATATATATATGCATTCCACCCAGCGAATTGGATCAAAACGAAATCAAGATACCTCAAATTGTATCCAAAAGGGCAATCACATAAACAGCTAAAAAAACAAAATAAAAGATACCCAGATGAATAAACAGAGAGATCAGAGGAAACGAAGAGTACCCGTCTTCGCTGAGGACACCGTGCCGGTAATTTGGAAGAGGAGAAGCCAAGCTGTAGTTGTAGAGCTTGTCACGGTCAATAACGCTGAGTTCGCAGACGGCACCAACCGAGTTGAGGTGAATTCGCTGTAGAGTCATCACAATGAGAATCGATTTCAGAAATTTATATCCTCCAAACATCATTCCGAACAGTCGTTACGCATAGACCATCCCAAGATGGAAAGAGAGGAGTTGAATAAAGAAGTGGACACCCGCCGTTAAGTTGCAAGGGTTGTTTTCTATTTCCGGTTTGATTGACCCAGATATTTACTGTGATTTTTGAGGGGGCAACATGAATTATTGAATTCCCCTTTACAACATCAAAAGGGCAGTTTGGTCCTATAATTTCTCTTTGTTTTTCAGGGGGTGGGAGGGGCATTTGAAACATCAGAAAGGGCAATTTAGTCCGGATCGGGTATAAATGGGGATCACTATTTTTTTTTTAAATTAAAAAAGATGTAATGAATGGAATGAACATAGAGGTGTCAATGGGTACCCGACAAATCTGATAGAACCACAAACCCATTTAGAAGGTTTCAGTTTTAGGTTTATAGACTTGGATCATAATCTGGGCCAATTTTGATTCAATAGAAGATGGACCTATTATCCGATAGAATAGAACCCGTTTTATAAAAAATTAATTAATATTTAAATAATTTATTAGTTAATTTTTTGATAATTAATTATTTAATTAAAGGTGCCCTTTGGGACAATGGTAAAGTCTTGGGGTGTCGTTGCAAGATCTGGATTCAAAACCCGCCTTCATCAAATAAACGGGAGCTTGCTCGACGATTTGTCTCCAACCAAGACATCGTGGATCGTTCAAGCTGTCTTTACGCCACGCTCGCAGGTCCCCTTTGCAGCCGCACTCTCCAGAGACTTAGGATGATAAGTAGATGGGTGCGTGTGTTACTGGCTATGTGCCAGGCGGAAATGGCTCATGGAAAAAAAATAATAATAAATAAATAAATTTATTTAATTTAATAAAAACTAAATAAAAGTTAAATTAAATCTAAGTTTTTGAAATAAAATCATTATTATGATAATGAAATAATATTACTATAGCTTAAATGAATATTTTTTATATATATTAATATAATAAGTATTGGGTACGACAAGTACCCGTTAAGAACAGGGTATTTGACGATTTTTGTTTTCGATTTGGGAGTACAAGACCCGGGAACCATCCTATATATATAATAGGACTCGGTTCTAGATTTATTGGACTCGCCCCGAACCCGACCCGTTGATGCCCTCAAGGCTACAATTACAACCGAAGCAGCCGGAAACGAAGTTGCAAAGCCATAGCAATGGCGTCGACGGATTACACCAATAATGCTTTAACAAAGCTTCGTTTTTCTGATCTCAAACCCTCGCTATCGGAATCAGTTCTCGTTGCCCTAAACCAAGCTGGTTTTCAATTTTGTACACCAGTTCAAGCCGCCACAATCCCGTTACTCTGCAGCTACAAGGACGTCGCCGTTGATGCCGCCACCGGTTCTGGGAAAACCCTAGCTTTCGTTGTTCCCATTGTCGAGATCCTTCGCCGTTGTTCAGCGCCTCCAAAACCTCACCAGGTTATTTATATATCGAGTTTCTCAAGTTATCTTACTCAGTTGAATTTCTTTTCGATGTCTGAACTGGATTAGGGTCATGAAATTCTGTTAATTTCAGTCTTGATTGTTTATAGTAAATGAGAATTCAATTATTGAAGAATGAAAGGTAGTAAATGAATACTATATCTTTCTGAGGAAGATTTCTGCTCCTTAGAATGGTGTTGTCTGATGCATTTGCAATCTAGTTGATCTTTCTGTTATTAGGTTTTGGAATTTCTGAATGGAGTGTAAGAAAACAAAGTGCAGAAAGAAGAAAAGAAATGATGAAATAATGGGCAAAGAGGAAAAAGAAAGATCTAGAACAGTGAAGAATTTTGAGAACTCATTATTGATCTCACGTATATTACAATTGGCAAAAAAAGAACATTTAT
>JAUPMG010000006.1:17904913-17923154 GCA_031762675.1 Pachysandra terminalis
TCAACCACATGAAATCCAATGATCACATGTAAACTGAAACTAAGTTAATTTTTGCCTGTTAAAGAAACTGATTTGACGTCAGTGAGTCAGTCATTTATCTATTGGAGTTTTGGCTAAGGCATTTAATACAGTAAAAAAAAAAAATCCAATTATATGACCATATGAAATTTGAAGAGTGTTTATCATGCCTAATGATTGCATTTTATACCCTCTGTGTCCTAGGGTTTGGCCCTTTCTTTCTGGACTTCCAAGCTTAGTTGATGAATTATTGCAATTGACAATCCTCGTTATCTTTTGCTTCATTTGAGGTACTAGACTAGCTGAATCCTGTTAAAGTATGTATATGATTCTGTTTGATGGTGTATCTGTGGTTGTATAGGATGCTTTATTAGTCTACTGGAAATCTAATACATCATAGGAAATTTGAGGGCCCCTACAACAAGGAAAACTGTTTCCTAAGTGAAACTATTTTGTACTGTTTATCCTTACACAGAGTATAGTTTAATTTGATGGAAACTTGATGCATCAGCTTCATGTTACCCAAAGGACTGTAAAGGGGTGGATATTGGTTATACTTCAGTTTCTTGCAACTGTCACACTTCTTACTATATGGAATATATAAGTTCCATATTTAGATTGGCTTATTGTTGGTCACCATGGCAACATTACACAAAGGTAAAAAAATGCATTATCCCCGAAATCAGAACTCATGATCAGTATCCAGAAGCCTTTGTACTCTTCCTTTATAGTTCCCCCCAACAGAGCTCTGTATCTGAACGTACTTTCGTAGCATGGAAGAAAGGACAAATTATAGAGTATCAAAGATAGTAAGGAATTCTTTGAATAATCGTCCAATTGGTCCCCCACGCCTCAAGAGTAAAGTCCTCCTCTCCTTTCCCTTGCTTTCTTGTCTTCTTTCCAGTATGGGTCCGACGTCGAAGTTTTAGTATAGCGTGCCTCTTTAGGAAGCTAAGTGGGGCTCTCCTCATGCCCACTGGGTAAGGAAGGACTTAGACTTATCAGCCCAACTTTGGTGTTAGGTAGTTCCCCACATTGATTACAGCCGTCTTGTGGCAAACATAACTTCTGCATGAGTTTGTTGTAGTACCGTGATATCGTGATGCAGCTTTTAAGTCATTCCAATGAGTGCTGCTCTGGGACGCCAGAGCTCATGAGAGCCACTCCAATGAGTTAGCCCATGCATCTATTTCCTATTATTCTTAGGGGAACCACCATTATGATTGGCTATCCATCTTAAGGGAAAAATACTGAAGGCATAACTCATGTTTTCCTTCATCGGTGGCATAACTGAAACGCTTGTCTTTCTGTAGTCACTTGTGCATTTTCAAATAAAGGGAGCTTTAGGGGGTGGGTATGAGTGCTGTCTCCTAAACTTTTAGTGCTATTTCTTTAGGCTACCCCCCTGAAAGAGCTTCGCTAATCTACTAACTTCCTTTCCCAGCGAGGAAAAAAGCACCAATCTAGAGTATCAAAGTCTACTATTAAGGAATTCTTAGAACAATAATTGTAGCTACGCAAACTGCTATTAACCAAAATATCTGAATTTCCAGCATGAGAACTAAGCAAGTTCCTGATCTCGAGTTCTGCTTAGCTCTTGAAGCCTAGTGAATAATAGACTCAACTACTCATAGGAATCTCCTATTGAGTTAATTATGATATTTGAGTTCCGGATCGCGATTCCTGTCAAGGAATAGAGTAAGGTCCTCCTATCCTCTATAAACGTAGCTGAACTCTATCTGATATCTTAGGAGAGTCCTTTTAATCAGTGTAGCTAAACAAGGAATCCACATACTCAACTACTCATCGGACTCACCTAACAAGTTCCTTCTGAGAATAGAAATGTAAAGGTCAGTGAATAGATATGAATAGGATAGTATTTAATATGCTGCTTCCCTCCCCCTTGAAACAGGAGAGACCAGAAGCACAACCAATCCGCTGGGAGCGAGGGCTTCCCTCCATCTCTGTCTCACCTCCTGGGTACCGACTGGTTCGAATAAAAAGAGTTTGTTCTACAAGACTTTCCTGAAAATGCCTTAGGAGTAAAGCTTGCCTGCTGCTTAGCATCCAGACAGTTGTGTAAAAATCTAATTATTTTATATATTATTTTTTGTTAATGCTTTTTTAAATTTATTGGAAAACTATAACTGTCTTATAGTTATATTTAGTTTTTTCCTTTTGGTATTGTCATTACATTACATATGCTTTCAAATGCAATTAATTGAGGGCAATTTTGTTTCACAGCTCACAGCATTAGGTTGTATGCTATCCTATAAATTTTATTAATTTCTTATCTCATCTTCGTTATTTATTTTTCTGAATCCACAAATATGTGATTCAGATGATTGTGAACACAATAAGTATAAGATTATAGGGATTGTGTCCTGACTTTTTCTTTTATGTTTTTTGGTATGTAGGGTGCTGCTCTGGAACTGCATAGCATGGCATCAAGTGTTCTGCCTGAGACTTCTTTGGCCCCTAGCCATCCCATTCCTACAAAGGTATCTTCAATTTCTACCACAAATGAAAATAAGGGAGTTAGTGTTACCAGATCTCATGAGGTTCCTGGAAAATCCAGTACAGATGGGACAACTCCAACTACCAGCAAAAGTGGGAACCTGTCTCTTGATGCTTTAGCTAAAGCTAAGAAAGCTTTACAGATGCAGAAGGAATTGTCAGAGAAGCTGAAGAAGATTCCTCCGGTTAGTTCATCAGTATTCTTTTCTTAATGTGTACTCCGTATTCTGAATTTTTATTTTTGATGCCTTTATTTATATTTCTTTCTTTCATCATATGACTAAAGTTCACGGGAGGATCTACTGTGTATTTTCCTTTTGGATTTGTAGTTGAATAAGGGTGCTAGCTCCGGCACAGTTGGTGGCCCTCTTGTGGGACAAAAGGAGATGTCTGAAGTCCCACCATCAATGATTGGAACACAGCATGGAACTATACTCCCAACAACCGGCAGTTTAGCTATTCCTGCACAGGCAAAGTCAAGCATTCCATCTTTATCAACTGCAGCTTCAGATTCTGTGACTCCACCTGCCGGGCTAACAAACATACCCAACATTGAAGCTGTAAAACGAGCACAGGAGCTTGCTGCCAAGATGGGATTTCACCAGGACCCAGAATTTGCTCCTCTTATAAATATGTTTCCTGGGCAGCAGCAGATGACAACTGACATGGTTGTCCAGCAGAAGCCGACTAAGGCCCCTGTTCTCCGTCTGGATGCGCTGGGTAGAGAAATTGATGAACATGGAAATGTAGTGAATATGCCCAAGTTAACTAACCTCAGCACCTTAAAGGTTTGTTTGTTCTGTGCCATTCCACTAGGTTTATTACTCTGACTTGCACTTGTTTTCTCCACCAGTGAAGTTATTTCTTCTGATCCATATGTAAATTTCCAGGTCAACATCAACAAACAGAAAAAAGAAGCATTCCAAATTCTGAAACCTGACCTGGATGTGGATCCAGAATCGAATCCTCATTTTGACCCAAGAATGGGTATAAATAAAACCAAGATTTTGAGGCCCAAGAGGATGACTTTCCAGTTTGTAGAGGAAGGCAGATGGTCAAAGCAGGCAGAAATTATTAAATTTAAGGTATTGAATATGGCAACAAGCCACTGTGGCTCCTTCACTGCCATAGCTCTACACCTGATTTTTCTTTAATTATTTTTTTCTTTTTGTTATCATATGCACATGTTTTTGTTGAAGTCAGATTGTGGAAGCACAAGCAAAAGCAGCAAAATGAACTTGTTGCATGTGGCAAAAAATTCTAGTCCGCTCCTAGATCAGCCGACCATTCCACCTGAATGTTTTTTTTCCTTATTTTTCCTGTTTAATATTCATCGTCATATGCGTTTTACAGAGTCAATTTGGAGAAGCACAAGCAAAGGAGCTAAAAACAAAGCAAGCACAACTGGCCAGAGCAAAGTCAGAGTTTGATATCAATCCGAATTTGATAGAGGTCTCAGAGCGAGTTATCATTAAAGAAAAACCAAAGGACACAATTCCTGAAGTCGAGTGGTGGTTAGTTGATATAACTCTTACATGATATAACATGAGGGCGAGGTTTCTCAATGAGGCACTAAACTATTTATTGGACCCATTGTTAGCAAAGTATCATTTTATGTCTTGTTTTAACTTGAAAGATCATGTTTCTGTTTGAAGAAAATTGTTCCTTTCTATCCATAAATGGGAAAATCTTAGGCTTTGTTCTTTTATTTCTTTGGAAAGAATCTGTTTTGACTTTGTTTTTTTTTTCTCTCTCTGAAGTTATTCCTAATATTCTGATAATCTTTAGTTCTGTGTTTTAGATCTGTGGTCTACTTTTATATCAAATGAGGTTGACTTGAAAGGAATTTTATGTTTTTCTTTCTGTTTTTTTTTTTCTTTCAAGTCTCTCAATTCTAAGATACTTGGAACATTAAGGTAATCATGTAAAACTTCAGGACTAAAACTTTTTCTTGGGTAATCAGTAAGAATACTTTAGAAAATAGTGTATTATTCCATATAATATCACATAAAAGTGAAAGAGAGTTTCATGATTTTCATACTTAATTTCATATTTTGCATTGTCTTCTTTACCATGACCTTGCATAGAACATTTTCGCTAATAGGGTTAATGCTTTGAAATGTGTTACGGATATCTGTCTAACAATTTCTACTCAATAACCAGGGATGTGCAGCTTTTGCTTTCCGGTACTTATGGTGATGTCACCGATGGCAACATTATTGAAAGTAAGCTAAAGATGGAGAAAATCACAATATATGTAGAACATTCTCTTCCCATTGAGCCTCCTGCTGAGTCTGCACCACCTCCTCCACAACCCCTGAAGCTAACCAAGAAGGAGCAGAAGAAATTACGGACACAGAGACGCCTGGCAAAGGAAAAAGACAGGCAGGAGATGATAAGGCAAGGCTTAATAGAACCACCAAAGCCCAAGGTTAAGATGAGTAATCTCATGAAGGTCCTCGGTTCTGAAGCAACCCAAGATCCCACTAGGCTCGAAATGGAAATCCGAAGTGCAGCTGCTGAGCGGGAACAAGCCCATGTTGACAGGAATATAGCACGCAAGCTCACTCCAGCAGAACGCCGTGAAAAGAAAGAGAGGAAGCTCTTTGATGATCCCAATGCCCTGGAAACCATTGTGTCAGTTTATAGGATCAATGACCTTTCACACCCACAGACCCGTTTTAAGGTTGATGTCAATGCGCAGGAGAACCGTCTGACTGGATGTGCAGTGATATCAGGAGGCAGCATCAGTGTGGTAGTTGTTGAAGGCGGTAGCAAGTCCATCAAGAGATATGGGAAGCTGATGCTTAAGCGGATAAACTGGGCTGCTGCTGTGACAAACGACGAAGATGATGATGAAAATGGGGATAGACCCGTTAACAAGTGCTCGTTAGTGTGGCAGGGGAGTGTGACTAAGCCGGGCTTCAACAAGTTCCTTGTTCATCAGTGCAGGACTGAAGCTGCTGCCCGGAAGCTTTTCATGGATGCCGGTGTAGGTCACTATTGGGACTTGGCAGTGAACTTCTCTGATGACCAGAATTAAGCGTTCCAGTTCATTTGATGACCTGAGAACCTTCATTAAAGGAGTTGTTGGATGCTTCACTTTAGCTTATTTGTGCATTAATTCTATCAGTTGGGTGAACTACATAACATTACGGATTTGATAGCAGATGCTGCCTATGATTAGAGAATTTGTATCCATCAAGTTTTGTGTCAAAATTAGAGGCATGCCCATGGAGTCGTCCAATCACCCACTGTGTGGATTACGATCCATGCCCTACTGATTCCGTTTCTCTATAATTTTAAACACTTGTGTTTTAGCTCTACTTGAAACTTCATCGTCCAGATCCTCGGATAGACAGAGAGATGTACACAAGTGTTTTGGAGCCCATTTGTACATTTGTGAACAGTCGGGGGGTCTAGGCAACGAAACAGAGCGTGCTCCTAATAAAAGTAAACATGACTCGTTGATTTTATCTTCAGATTCCATGTATTTAAGATTATTATAATATCATGCTCCACAATCCACATCAGATTGACGATTGGACCAGATCATCCCAGCTTTTGCTGTTACCGGTAGTGGTTCATAAGTATGACTGTACGAGGACATGTAGACCCCACATGGATAAGAATATTCCCAAGAAACACGGAGAGGTTAATTGTCCATTTACGTCTACGGTTCCTTGACGGAGGCATCTGTCCTATGTTAAAAAGGATAAGGGTATCCCTGTCCTGAGTGACGTATTCTTTTTACAAAAGGTAAAGTAGAATGCCTAATTGTCATCCTACGTGGATCTACTTGGCATAATCTCAACCGACCAATTCTCTGACAAAATATCCAACTGCTGAAAATCACCAATAACGCATGTCCGACGCGCGAGAAGTGTGTAAAACTGAAACCGGCACGAGATTACAGGCGCCAGACAACGAGACTTGTCCATGTCATCAATTTTTCTTATGTAGCCAATAATAATACGCCGCGTGTGAAGACGGTTAGCTCAAGCTTCCTTCCTTCCTCTTCTATAAAACCCGTTGTGAAAAGACTTCTTCGCTTTACTGCTTTAGTGCTTATCAATTGAAGAGTTTTCCTGCGTCAATTTTAAGCAATGGAGGTTACCGGTGTTGTTTTCCGGGCACTTTCCAATATATCCGGCGCCGGGTTTGATACCCATTCTGTGAATCGCTCTCTTTCTGGCGTTTCGAATCATGCCGGGAGCCGGTTTCCCGGCGAGGTTCAGCTTCTAGGTTGTCGTGATTCTAAGGTATGTGTAAGATCCAAAAGGTCTTCCGGGTTAACGAGTTCTTCTGGGTTTTCTGACGCCGGGCATCTGCGGTGTTATGTCTCACCCAGGTCAGGGGGAAAGATTAAGGAGAAGGAGAAGAATCAGGAGATGAGGATGGTTAAGAAGAAGTTAAAGTTGATCAAAGGGTTGTCGAAGGACTTGTCGATGTTCTCTTCAATGGGGTTTGGTGTCGAGGCTGAAGACGGTTTGATAGGTGAAATTAAGGGAAAGAAGATAACGGTAAGAATACGGATTTGATTTTTATTTTTTTTATAATAATTTTTATTCAGTTGAATTTGGGAAGATTGATGCAAAAATTGGATTAAGTATATACTTGAATTAGCTGATAAGTAATCTAAATTTATATTCTAGATGTTTTCTTGTTTTTGGCTTTCGCTGTTGGATTGTTTCTTTTCTATTTTTCTTAATACGCCCTGTTCATGATTTTGGTGTGTATGCTAGTTTTAAATTTGCATTGATTTATTCATTCCACTTTGATATCTTCTTTTTCTTTTTCTGGGATTAATTTGGTCAAAGTGAAGTGTGACTATTAAGAATTAAACGTTCAATCTGTCTTGTTGACCCAGTAGTAGATTAATGAAACTTGATTGGAGTAGCAAAAGTTTCAATATTCCTTCCACTTTTCCAACAATCTGCATTCAATATTTCATTAACATAACCAACCAATTTTATTCCTTGCAGGAAGCAGCAGAAATTCTAATGGCCCAACTAAAACAGCTAAAAGCAGAAGAAAAGGAATTGAAGGGGAAGAGGAAAGAAGAGAAGGCAAAGCTCAAAGCCAGCCAGATGAAAGCCATGACTGGCTGTGAAGAATCATCATCAAGTTCTTCCTCCGAATGCGGGAAGGTGGTTGACATGAGACGCCTGAGAAGCGAGTCCCTCCTCACACAATCAAAACCAGATGAAGGAAGAGAGCCAACAGAAAGCAGTCCAACCTCACTCATGGTAGAAAAGAGCATGGAAGAGGTGCTTGATGATTGTATACAGAACAGTAGAGAGGAAAGCTGTAGTGTAAGAAGTGTGGATAGTAAAAATGGTGAAAAGGGTTTGTTAGTTGCAGAGAGAATAGAGGTATGCATGGGTGGTAAGTGCAAGAAATCAGGAGCTGGGGCATTGTTGGAGGAATTGGAGAGGAGAGTTGGTGTACAAGGTGCTGTTGTTGGGTGCAAGTGCATGGGCAAGTGTAGGGATGGTCCTAATGTGAGGGTTTTGAATGAATCTGTTAGGTCACCAACCACTACTAATCCTCTATGCATTGGAGTTGGTTTGGAGGATGTGAGTGTACTTGTGGCCAATCTCTTTGGAGAAGATAGGAATAATATGGGTTTGATGCGAGCTCTATAAAAAGACTAGTAATGTTTGCAAGAAAGTTTATCAAGTTGGCTTTTGAGCGTGTACTGTGTATTGATAACGTCTTTGCCTTTTGGGATTTAGGATATATACCCAGATGGACAGAAATCGACTATTGTTGACTGAAGCTTGTCGTTTTACACATGAAATGTGGAAATGTAAATTGATATTTCCTTCTTTCTTTTATGTTTTTATATATCTGCGATGAGTGCTTTTTCTTGGCAACCTGCTACATGGTAACTGTACGTTGACTACAATAAGGCTCTTGAAGTTGACCCGCTTCCATGGTAGTTGAACATTGACTACAACAAGCCTCTTGCATCTCCTACAATGGGATGACTACGGGTCGGGCTTGGGTGGGCTCGGATCAGGTTTACACCCCAATGTAATATTATTTATGTTCGTCCAAGTCCGGCCAGGCCTGGACCAACCTTCAGGCTCAAAGTCAAAGGTTTAAATCTGAACTCGATGTATTATTTATCAAGGCCGAATCCGGTTCAGCCTGAGCCTACAAACTGAAATGTGTTGCTTTTTAAAATAATATTATAAATTAAAAGAATTATTCATAAATACCTATAAAAAGGATGGGGGCATTTCGTGGGTGTGCCTTCTTTCAATCTGAAAATATACATGCATACATGTTTTTTCAGTATGGGTTAGGATCTGTTTGTGTGGAGCTTGCTGCTTGAGATTTTCATTCAACTCTGGCAGCTCAAGGAAATATCAAAATGCATGGAATACCTTCCAAAACCACAAGGATACCTTAATGAATTCACATGCTAATAATAATTTCTTCTACAAATTGTACAATTGACCAACCCAATGATCTACTCTACGCCCTAATTGCGTAGCCGAAACCTGAAACTTCAATCTGGGATGGCTAAAAGCATGACAATGTTTATTATTGTAAAGCAATTACATGACTGATTTAACAGGATATCTCATACTAGTAGAGATGTTTCCTATCAATCACCCAAGCTAACTAAGAAGACAGTTTATAGCTCTGATTAGATGTTTTCATACTGGCTTGTACTTGGTATCTTCTGGAGATCCAGGGTCCGGGAACCATCGAAAAACCATGAGCACAACTAACCCGATAATTACAGCTATTTATTGTTGAGGAAACTGCTAGATTGTTTCCATTGATCTGCAAAACAAACAAACTATTAATGGAGAGAAATCAGAAGCTGTAGAATCAATGGTTGCAGTAAAAATGAGCGCAGGGATGAGCCTTTTCCCTGATTGTTGTCATCCGCACATTGTATCTCTGTGAAAGCACCAGATACAAGTCTCTGCACCTTATAAATCATGGTGGGAAGCATAAACTGCTAACAAATTATCAACAAAATTTTTTTTTTTTTGATAAGCAAACAAATTATCAACAATTTCAATAGCAGAAAACAGGACAATTCATGATAATTGAGAATTGGATTTGGTACCCAAATTAATTTGCATTGCCATTTAACTTTTTGTATTGCCAGTTCCAAGCAGGGAGGAAAGAGAAGGGTTGCATCACATTAGCTACTGGAGTACAACTTTGCTAACTCCGTTGTACATGTATCTCAAAACTATCATTTTGATCCTACAAAAGGGGCATTCGCCAAGAATGGCATGTTGCAGCAACACCAATTGTAGCGACAAAGTCAAGCATTCCCTAGAAACAACATGCTGCAATGTCATAGTAGGAAATAGGCAAGGGTGGGATCCTTCCAATGGATTGGACGAGAAAGTAAAGAATATAATCCAAGAAAGTAGAATTCACTAATCTACAAGGAATTTAGGCTTTGAGAGGAAAATTAGGCTGATGCAAGAAAAAGAAAAAAAGAAAAAAACAAACAAACAAACAAACAAACAAAGAATAAGATTTGTTTATAAGAGTCGAATGCAAAGGAAACAAAGTCGAAGAAGTTATTAGGGTGGGTGGGATCCTTCCAATGGATTGGACGAGAAAGTGAAGGAATATAATCCAAGAAAGTAGAATTCACTAATCTACAAGGAATTTAGGGTCTCTGAGAGGAAAATTAGGTGGATGCAAGAAAAAGAAAAAAAAAACAATAAGATTTGTTTAAAGAGCCGAATGCAAAGGAAACGGAGCTGAAGAAGTTAATAGGGTGAGTTTGTAAGGCCAAAAATCCCGTAACAGCTTGAATCATGAAAGCAATAAGAAAATGATAAACAGAAAATTTTACGTGGTTTGGCCGTATGCCAACATCCACAAAGAAGACAATCAAGAAGCTTCCACTCACACAATAATTGAGATTATCAAGTACAATGGAAATCCCTAAAACCCAATCCCCAATACTGAAACCAATGGCCTACCTATAACCCCAAGTATATATATATATATAGGTTTGGGGGTCTGTAGTAAAAAATTAAGACTGCATTCCACCACAAGCCTAGACTTACATGCTAGACTATGAAAGAAATATATCACGATTCAAATTTCACATCATCCATTTTTATTTTTATTTTTTGATCTGTAAAAGAGTGTGATTACACATAAATAGTTCAAACAAATTAACCATACATAAACATCATATCATCATCATATGCCTTATCCCAACTATACATCAACATCATTTATAATTAAAGAAAAAAACAAAGACGGGGGGAGGGAGATTTACTTAGAGGTCCCTTGTTTTATAACAAAGGACTTGCAACTCTGAAAATGATTCAAAAAGACTTGCGGCAACTATTCTAAATTTTTGTCTACCAATTTGACAGGCATTAATATTATCTTCCAAGAATAACCAATCTGACCTCTAATACTGAAAAGAGAGATCACACGGATGGAAATACACAAGATTGATACACTTTTTTACCAAAAAGCATGCTTCACGATCTGCTTACTGGTTGAATATGATGTGAATTACCTTAAAATCTGTTACTAAATTCCAACCCAATCACATTGAACACTAATCAAGCTTTTTCACTTAACCATTTCTTGTTCTACTCTCACCAACTACATGCATCTGAAAAATATGAAAGCTAATGGATCAAAAGACTAAAAGATTCATCGCTTGAATATTCTACTAACACACCTACCATAAGTCTTGATATCAGTAGTAAATAAAAGTACGGCTATATCTACAACAACAAAATTATTAATCAATCGATGTATCTTCGTGTAGCAACTAGTCATAACCCTAAAGCTTTCCAATTAAATGGACTTGTGAACTTTTTTACTGGAAAAAAAAATGAGGTAATAGATCTACATTGCAATGTTGATTATGAGATGATGAAATAATACTGCTGTGAGAACAGAACCCAAGTGAAACTTTTTTTTTTTTGATCAGTAGAACCCAAGTGAAACTTATAAAATAAATGATCACCGGTTAAAGATCTCTGACAAGATATATAAACGTTTCCAACATATTCATGATTTTTTACGACTTTTCCAAGCATATCTATACGTTTGCCAATACATTTTCATTTTTTAAAGGACCGGACTCTACTTTGATATGGCATTTTAAACTATGCACATGACTAACTATACATAGATATAGAATGTCATCAGACTGCAAGTTCATAGTAAATGAGACAGCATTGCCATTTGAGAAGCCTTTTAGCAAACATCTACTTACCAACCTTTCTTATCAGTGTATTGAGAGTATCACCTGATGAAAAAATTTCTAAATGATGAAAATTTATGTTTCCTTGTTTCTCACTTTGAATATGTTTTTCTATTAATGTTGATACATCCTATAATATATGTATTAATTTATTCAATAATGCATGATTTGACAATGTTTTCAAACACTGCGGCATGAGGCAATGTGGCTTAAGCCTCATTTGCATGCCTCGTAAATTGAAAAAATAAATAAATATAAAACCTAATATATAAAAATATAAATAATAAAAATACATAAAGGCAGGACAGTGAAAAAAACAAATTGCATCATATGAAATTATTGGAAGGGGATATACATCAACTTCCATCAAATGAAGTTTTCAAACATCTAATGGCATTTTGTGTTGATTCTGCAAATGAGTTTCGGGGCTTGAAATTCATTCCGGCTCTTAACATGGCATTTGGTTGACAAATAAGGAATCAGTTTGGGAGGAACCAAATCAGGTCATGATGTATTTCTACATTTTGAAAATCCATTCCTTATAAGTGTAGTGGCAAACTTGCACTATTAAAAAAAAATTAAAGTGCATACTTGACATTTATCTCTGAAACCACTCAATAATGCAAGTGTAGACTTGGTATTAGTGATTGAATTGTTTTACTTTTGTTGGGGGTGCAATTCGGTTCAGTTTGGTTCGGGTTGATATCAACCCAAGACCAAACCGAGGTTGGTAAAGGTTAACCCAAAACCGAATCGAACTTCCCATCCTGAAAACTGAACCGAAATGAAATGGAAAACTCTAAACCCAAACCAACCCAACCCAAATTGCAGTTTCCGTTCGGTTTGGGTCGGGTTAGTACAATTTTTTTTAGAATTATATATATATAATACCGTGTTTTGTATATCATATATGATATATACTATATCATATATAATACATATATATAGACTATAATTCAGTTTGGTTAGGTTCAGTTTAGAACTATATACACTAGAGTTAGGGTTCGGTTTGGTTTAACCAAGGCTTCGACCCAACACCAAACCAATCAAATTCGGTTTTATAGTTTCAAAACCAAATCCGAACCAAATATCTAGACACACAACCCAAGCCAAACCGAAGTTGGTTTGGGTCAGTGGGTTTTTGGGTTTAACGGACTCAAGTTGCAACCCTAACTTTTGCTGTGGCAAAAATGTAATAATCTCCAAATGAATTTTCATTTCAACAACACAATTTTTAAGCTTGTATTCATTTTTCCACACCGATTCCACAAAAACATTCGTGGAACTCATTCTCAAACAGAATGAATGCTAAATGAGGCCCTAAAGGTTTGATTCCTAGGATTCTTCAATCTCATGGAAAATAGGCAAGAATGCAGTTGAGGACTACATTTTCACTCGTGTATATACAAGAACAGTATAAGTTCACCAGCGCTTATGGGAGACCTCAGCTCATATTTTTCTGCATTGCGTTTTCGCCCAACGCTTATGGGAAAACATCATTTCCAGATTTATATTGCGTTGGGTTATGCCGAAGGATCTGAAAGATGCTCTTGAGAGTTGGAGATGGAAAAGGAAGAGGGTAGGAAGAAGAAAAAGCGATATATTGTGGAACTTGTGTTCGGCGGCAATTCTTTGGTCCATTTGGAGGGAGAGGAATGGCAGAAGTTTTGAAGGAAAGGAGGTTTCAGTCAAGAGTATGGCAGATAAAGTATTGTCCCTTATTTTCCATTGGGTTTCTACATCTTCGGAATTTAAGGGGATTTTGTTTGAAGAATTTGATAGCATTTGGGGGCTGTTTTGGGATTAGTTAGGCTTCATGTCAGTTGTTATACTTGTACTTTTTACATTATACCTGTACAGTTTTTTTCTAATAGCTATATATTATATACATTTATCGATCAAAAAAAAAATCAGTATACGTTCACCATCAATTCATAATGTGAATTTTAAAATCCTAATCTCTAAATGTACAAGTCACAAGCCATAGACATAAGATGATCCTCAAGGACTGAGGAATAACCATCGTATAAACCTCACACTGAAGGCATGAATATCATGGGATCTGGGCCTCTAAAATTAATCCTCAAGGCATTCACTTTTAGGATTTCGATTCGGTTTAACCAAGGCTTCAACCTAAAACCAAACCAATCAAATTCGGTTTTATAATTTCAAAACCAAATCCGAACCAAATATCTAGAAACACAACCCAAACCGAACCAAACTTGGTTTGGGTCAGTGGGTTTTTGGGTTTAACAGACTCAAGTTGCAACCCTAACTTTTGCTGTAGCAAACATGCAATAATCTCCAAATGAGTTTTCATTTCCAACAACACAAATTTTAAGCTTGTATTCATTTTTCCACACCAATTCCACAAAAAAATTCGTGGAACTCATTCCCAAACAGAATGAATGCTAAATGAGGCCCTAAAGTTTTGATTCCTAGAATTCTTCAATCTCATGGAAAATAGGCAAGAATGCAGTTAAGGACTACATTTTTGCTCATGTATATACAAGAACAATATAAATTCACCATCAATTCATAATGTGAATTTTAAGATCCTCATCTCTAAATGTACAAGGCACAAGCCATAAACATGAGATGATCCTCAAGGACTGAGGAATAACCATCGTATAAACCTCACACTGAAGGCATGAATATCATGAGATCCGGGCCTCTTAAATTAATCCTCAAGGCATTCACTTTTGAGCCTCGCCATGAGGCTTACTTATGTTTTGGTCACGTAAAATATCTAGCATTTGAAACATTTTCCAATAGCACCTTCAAAGTCCTATCTGAAATGCATCCTTCACCACCTTCAATGAACTACCATTTACGCCTCTTTTCTGTGTGGTTATGCATTGAAATCATCTAAGGCAAGGGTTTGTCACCAAGACAAGTCCCTCAATGCCTCCAACATAGATTTCCCATCAATTGACATTCAATCCGGTCATACAATTCAGTTGAAATTGTACCAAAATATATGCCGTTTAAAATTGCCAACTCATAAACATATTTAAGTCTTACCCACAAAGAAAGCATTTCTTTCTTAAAAGAAATTTATGTATATCCCTACTAATCGAGATAAGGCATTAATGTTGATTTCAGGCAATGCCGACTTTTCTTATCACCCTCATTAAGCCACAAAACTCTTGGTTATGAATACATATAGTAGAAGTATCTGGCGTTCTTATCACCCTCTTCAAGCCAAAAAAAAATATTGATTTATGACAATGAATAATCTTTTCTAGACACTCTTAACTATTGAATTCTCATCTAGCAGAAAATATGGGATCTTTATCTTTCAAAAATAAAAGTCATGGCTCCTTCAGCATTGTCCTCTGAAATAACATTCTTCATTTTTATCAGCGCCCTCCTAAAACACTCCATATTCCACCTCTCCGCTTTCTCGTTCAAATCCTTCACCTTTATGTAGAAGCGATGGCTTGCAATCCCTTTAAGGGAGAAAGAAATCCACTGTTTAAACTTCCAAACAAAAATTTTCCAAATCTAAGAATGGTGGCTCTTTGATTAAAAAGTTCACAATAAAGGAACATAGAGAGTTATCAATTTCCTCCTTGTAAGGTAATCAAACATAACATTTGATAGCTAACTAACCCTGTCTTTACCCCGTAGAAGCAATATGATCAATTAAAGATCAAGGAAAAGCCTCAATGGCTAATACTTTATTGATCATTAAGAAGTAAACATTGTAATTTTGTTCACATGTTAAAGAGAAAAATAACTGTTAAAAAGTTAAGGAAACCAAATATTACTACAACCTAAATCAAAATATTTGATGAAACCCAATCCTCTAATACACTTTTCTAACAGTCAGTTCTGTCTCAACTCTCAAAATCTTACCAAGTGATTAATTCTATGAGTACTTCCTGTACACGTTCTGAAACATTTTTGGTAAATACCGTACAGAGATATAAGAAAGATACCTGTATGTAAAGTAATGCTCTTATTCTTAAGATATAATCCAGACGACAAGTCGAACCATATTTAACCAAATTAAAGAATTGGTCTACACATTGCACAAAGCATAAGGAGCAGTGTGGAGATGTAAACAACAATCAGCTTGACAAGAAGAGTTTTCATCATCCAACTCTCACAATTGACGATGGAAAATTTTTCTTGGTTACAGCTAAAATTTCCGTATTTAACAGTTAAAACTCCAATGTTGGGATAACTTGTTAAGGTTTCTATGCCACGAATGAGGTACTAAAGAATAAGCATGACAAAACAAGAGTCATAAAACAGGTCATGATGCTAAATAATTTAAAGTTTCAGTACTGGATAACACAAATAGCTGAAAACCATCCATGGGTGAAAAGCATACCTCTCAGTTAGGGAGAATCGTCTTGCAAGTGAACCCGTCGAGGACAAGCTGATTAATAGCATCCCTAAACCTGTAATAGTCATCAACTGTGTTGTAAACTTGATGAGAAATTCGAGCATACCCTGTTATACAATTGTCCTTGTTGCAATCAACAATGTCCCCATCTCTTGGTTCCCGGAAATATATCGGAACTTCAATACCAAAACTCTCCCTCAAACGTGTCCTCAAATTCAAAGCATCTGCTTCATTTGAAATCCCCAAACTAGCAGGCAATCCAACCATGACCATGCTTGAACACATATCTGGAGGAGACCCAAGATCTGTTCCCCAAGCCTTTGCTAGCATCTTCCCCATCTCAACCACAGCATCATGGTTCCTTTTCCTAATTCCTTCAACCCCACCTTCAAATCTATTGAAAAAATCTAAAGCAGAAGGAACGACAAGCTGCGAACTATAGTCCCTTGTTCCAATCCATGCACTTTCTATGGCCAATCCATTCCCGTACTCATGCGAAACCACGGGATGGTGCAAGTCAGACCAAAAAGATGATCTTTTACAATACAAAAATGCAACAGCAGGCGGACAGAAAAACCATTTATGCAAATTACTGGTATAAAAATCCGCTCCTATTTCTTTCATGTCAACCTTGACATTGCCAATTGCATGAGCTGCATCTACAAAAACCTGATCAACACCTTCCTCCCTACAAATCTGAACCAACTCCTTTACAGGGATAATTACGCATGGCATCGACGTGATATGATCTATTACAGCTAACCTAACTTTCTTACCATTAGATTTCCCCTTCGCCAAAGCTTTTCTGAATTCCTCAATGATTTCATCGTTAGATTTTACAGGAAAAGGCAATTGAACTTCAATCACATACCCACCAGCACGATACACATAAGCCTGGATTGATTTCTTGACCGCTCCATATGCATAGTGAAGCATCACGACGGCGTCTCCTTTCTGAAACCTTCCCTCGCCGAAAGCCCAACTGATCTGCTGAAGAACAATAGCTGCCGCCGTGGTGGCGTTATCGACGATCGAGACCTCGTCAACGTCTTCAGCATTAATCAGATCCTTAACCACAGTTCTCGTCTCGAGAATCCCTTTCTTGAGCTGATTGACATAAAAATCATCAGGTTGCCGGAGAAATCGTAGCTGCCACTGTTTCTGAGCGGCGATGATTGAAGCGGGACAGCTACCGAAGCTGCCGTTGTTGATCCGAGCGACTCCTGGGTCGTGATGAGAGAACTCGTCGTGAATTTCATCGTCGGAGATTAAAGGTGATAGTTTGAGCTTCTTGGGGACGTGATTGTTGTTGTTATGATCGTGATTTGGTTCGCCATTCTCTTCAAGGTCTCTGTGATGAGAAGCCATCGTCGGAATGGAACTAGGGTTTCGGGACCCTCTTCTGCAACAAAGAGGGCATTGAAAGTTTGAAAACCAAGGGTTAGGGTTCGGGTGTGACTACGCCCAATTGGGGGAGGCTGACATCTGTCTTTTTCTTTTAGCTTTTGGCTGAATTGCTAAAATGCAGGGGGGAGGAGTACGTGCCTGTCTTTATTCTTGGGGATCGGATAAGAGGAATAATCTATAATCTGCATAATAACGCACTAGTAGAACACCGTGGGATGCACGGCTCTTGAAGAAAAAGCATGATAAAATACAACAATGTAGTTTCTTAATTTTACCAGTAAACTTTTTTTTTTTTTTGGGAAGGCAAGTAATAATATAAATAAAAATGTTCAATGTTCAGTACATGTCATTTACAATGCCAGTGGCATAACCATTCCCTAAAGAGAAAAAATTGCAGTAAAACTACAAATCACTCAAAAGACAAATAAAAGGAAGCTACTACTTATGATAAAGTAGTTTCACTACAGCAAAATACAGCTTTCAGTAGTATCAATGCATCAGCAATCTACCACCCTCAATAGGACCAGAATGCATCAGCAATCTACCACCCTCAACAGGACTAGTTCCTCTAGTACAAAAACTGTAGCGCTTGGCAGGAGTCCCATCATATGATCCATGCGTAGCAAACTGTACAGCATTAGATTACCGCCCTCAACACTAATCATGAATTATTCTGGTGTAACTGAATCCATTCCTGTCCTTATCAAGAATATCAA
>JAUPMG010000006.1:17923254-17940935 GCA_031762675.1 Pachysandra terminalis
GTAGATTTCAATTCTAGGCATTTTTATAGTTACTTATATCTTACTAGAACTGTTAGAACTTCCGCTTATGAATCTAAATTTGTTAGCCACACCCGTAGAGATATGGGGTGAAGGTTGCACTTGAACTGGAAAACCTATGAAATCGAGAATTTTCGGTTCAGGTCGTGACTTCTTGTGGGATAAGCCCGGCCGTGAAAGAACTATCCATACTATTTGTTGGGACAATATCTGTCGTCCCAAGAGGATGGGCGGGTTGAACATCAAGTGCCCGAAAACATTCAATGTGGCTTTACTTGCAAAAAGAGTTTGGGCTTTATGTAAAAATGAAAACTCTCTTTGGGCAAACATCACCGAAGCTAAATACCTGCGTGAACACCACATTTTGAAGGTTTCCCCAAAGAGCTCTGACTCCACTATGTGGAAGCACCTATGCAAGGTAAGGAATATCATTGTTGCCGGTTCTGGGTGGATCATTGTTAACGACAATGACATTGATATTTGTGATCCAAACTGGTTCCCCCTTTGGGACACAGAGTGGTCTTTGCCTCCCCTTCCCCCAGAACTTGGCATTTCATCTATTGTGGATATCATCGATCAAGACTGACTTGTTTGGAATTCTCAATTCATCTTAAGTTGGTGGCCTCAACACAGAGCAGATAGAATTCTAGCTATCCCTATTGCTAGAAATCTCCCGTGTGATTAGATGATTTGGAAACCCACAGCTTCGGGGTCCTTTTCTTTGGCCTCGGCCTACAACATCCAAGAGCCATCCAACCTTAAGACGCACGACAATTTCTTGCCGCCGCACTTCTGGCATCTGCCATGTGTGCAAAAGGTCAAATTCTTCAACTAGAAGTGTATACATAAGGGCATTAATACTAATGATTTGTGATAAGTGTCTAACACTTGCACTTTTAGACTTATTACTGATGCTTATTAGTTTTATAGAGATGTCAATGAGAATGAATTAATGCATTTATCTTGTTTTGAAGGTTTAATAAAGATAAGGAGAAAATTGCTTAAATTAAGCCATTTAAAGCTTCAATGGGATCAAACTTTATTGCTAATGATTAAGGCTTCATTTAAAGCCTAATTATACCTTGAAGCCCATGTAGAAGAAGACCCATGGTGGAAGCCCAAGCAAAGCCCAAAGGAACAAGTCCAGAATCAGGCCAAAACAAGGCCCAGAGATACACTACGATCGAGCACAATTAGATGCGATCGATCGCATTTGCGATCGAGCGCAATGCATCCTTCAGTTACAACACAGAGCCGTTCTCGTATTTTGGCTACAACTCCTTCAATTTAAGTCCAATTGAGATGATTTTGGTCCTGTTAGAAAGATAAAAGTAATCTCTACAACTTTGTATCTAATAGACACATTCAAATTTCAATGTTTTATAGGTCAAAATCGAGTCGCAAGGGGACTTTTCTGGGTAGTCCGAAAATATAATCGAAATTGGAGTTTTCTTTGGGAGAGTTCTTGCGAGATTAAAGTTCCAATCCTTTTGGGATTGCTTTATCTATATATAGGGACTTCTAATTTCGTATTGAGGAGTGACATTAGTTCTAAGATAGATTTAATTATTATTCCTAGGGATTCATAGCAAATTGGAGAAGAAGGAAGAACTGCAAGAACAACAACTACCATTGAAGATGGGATCATATTTCACACCAAAAATGAGTTCTATTCTTTTTATGGCTGAAGAGGCTTGTTTGCTTTGTGGGGCACTACCGGAAAGCCGTTGACACCTATTCTTTGAGTGTCTTTTCTGTAAGGCAATTTGGTTTGCTACCACCGGAGGAAAACTTGAAATTTTTGACAACTCCACAACTATTAAAGAAGGATTTGAGCGATTATTCTCTTCAAGAGGTGATGCTATTCTAGATCACATTCCTAATTTTGCCGCCTCTCTGGAAAACTTTATTTGGATTATTTGGTTAACTAGAAATAAAGCGTTGTTAGAAGGCACCCCACCCAACACTATTAACACCATCTCATAATTTTTGAACTTGCAGGATGACACTAGAAGTATAATTGACTCAAAGAATGTTGCTCACAAAAAGGAATGTACCCTAGAAACAATTCATGTTAGTTGGATCTTCTCGCCCTACAACTTCTTCAAACTTAATGTGGACGGTGTTGTTCGAGGATCGCCTGGTGCTGCTGGAATTGGAGCTGTCTGCAGGGATGACAATGGCAATTTTTTCTATGAAATGGTGTTCGAAATCGGAACTACCGACTCTCTCGTGGCTGAGACATTTGCCCTCCAAGAAGGATTGACCATGGCTCTACACCGTGGCCTCTCACATATTGTTGTTAAGGTGGATTGTGCTTGCCTATTCAACGCCCTCCACTCTCGATTTGACTCCCCTCCTTGGAATATTGTGCCAATCATGGCTGACATCTTGAAACTTTTTGGACTATTTACCTCTATCAGAACTTCTCTTATTTATAGGGAAGATTGTGCCGATCATCATCGACATCTTGAAACCTTTTGGACTATTTACCTCTGTTAGAACTTCTCTTATTTATAGGGAGGCCAATTTTGTGGCCGATGCTCTCGCTAATTTCGCTTTAGATTCTTATTCTTGTTTCTGGTTCTGTAAAGCCCCAGAGTTTCTTTCCAAACTTCTACATGAAGACTTTGTTGGAAAGACCACTCCTAGACTCATTATTTCTGATTCTTAATATAAGGTTCAAATTTCATTATATATAAAAAAAAAAACATATGTATATCGATAATACTTATAATCATCCAATGTAATCTCGAATCAACCAATAGTTAGATCGAATTGGATCATATCTTTTGTTAATTTGGTCGAATTGGGTTCGTCGGGCATCTTTGGAGAACAAACTAATACTTTGACAAGTCCATGTCATGTTCCAAACTCGTCGACAAATGCTATGAGAAGAATCAGGATAAACACTTTGCCCAAAAAGAACTAAGAGAGAGCAAATCCTAGCACCACCCTGATAAATGTTGTGGTCCTAGCCCAACAAATACCGAGGTCCTCGCCCAGCAAATGTCGAGGACCCGGTCACCCCAGCATGAGTGGGCACCCAGACCAAATGGCCTAAGTGCTTAGCCATGTTGAGGTATTGTCAGCCTCAGTATGTAGATTGAGGACCCGACTACCACATCATATGCCAAGGTCCTAAAATTCTCAGTAATTGAGAAGACTTGTAAGGCAACTCTTAAGATCACATCGGTTCAAATTTAAGCATTTTTCATCATCGAGTTTTCACTGCAGTCTACCTTTCATGCCTTCTTGATCCGCTTTCCCATCCTCGATTCAAATAACTTCTTAGAAACGATCGTATCATAATGATTTCTGTTTGAATTGGATCTAACTACCTCCTCATTCACTTGAAAACAGACGTGAACATTTTCGACTTATTTGAATAGTGTTCACAAAATCTCACCTATACCTATAGGCTTCAAATACAACCTACAAATCAAGGACTAACTATAAATAATTACAAGAAAAGGGCGAAAATTTATAAGAGGATTTAAAAAAAATAAAATGTCAATGAGGTATATAGGATTTTGGATTTCAGCGTCTCCTTACTATATCTTTCTTCGGCGGCAGGATTAGACGTTCATGTACTGTCTTTCTATTTCTCTGGATCGACGTTTACAAATCCATGGATTATTTAGTTATTTTTATATATTTTCATCACATTGTTTCACAATTTCTTTTTATCTTTTTTCGTCTGTAGAAGAGAGAGAGAAGAAAGAGAGGTGGAAGACGGATTAAGCACATTTGTAAGTTCATTTCTCTCACCACGATTCAATTCTATCACATATCTGAAATTTTCGTCGTTTATGAAATGTTAGGACTGTTCTTGTTTTTGCTTATTAAAAGCATTTTCTCACTGTAGCTTTTGCTTTCTTCTTTGGTTGTTTTGAATCCGGATTCAGAAGAAGTAGATACTTCTACTGTCTAAATTGTGAAACCAGTGACCTTTTCTTTAACACCATGAGAGTTCAGAATTTTTTTGTCAAATGTTGCATGATTTCTAGTATGCAGAAGTTGCTACAAGAGTAGCTTGCTTGTTCTGCTGTCCAGTTGTACTTTGTTGGAAAATTACACCCGATTTAATCTTTTCCAGCAAGCCTATATATATCGGGTAGGACTAGGAGTATAAGTTGTAACCCTAATTCGTTTTCAACATAGTGGAAACTTCTGCTCTCCCGTGGACGTAAGTTTTTTCGAATCATATATTTGTGTGCATTGTTTTGATCTTCATTTTACTGTGTTTATTATTATTGCTTGATCCCGATCAACAATCTAAGTTTCCAAATCCAATTAAGAAGAAAAGCTCTATCGTGAATCATATTCCTATGCTTGACATTCCCAAGTAGCTGTTTCAAATAGAAAACTTACCATATGAGGCCATATCCCAACAGAAGGTATCTTGTGTTAAACACCAATTACTCTAAAAGCTTAATCTGTTAGATAACGGCACAACAATGTATATCAAATGGTTCAACACCCTCCCACACATGTGAGCTCCACACAGGAACAATACATCGGTGGGAGAATACAGGGGACCAAAGCAAACACACACCATACACCCCCAGGATTCGATAACTTGACCTCTTGCTGTGATACCATTTTAAACACCAATTACTCTAAAAGCTTAAGCAGTTAGAGAAAATGGTTCAACATCTTGGACCTCACCTGCAGGAATATGAATGTAACTGAAGAATCTGCATTATTTGTTGGGAAGAATAAAATCTAAAAGATATGGACTAAGGACAGTGTACAGTCCCTTGCCCCTTTAGTCTAAGTTTCATAAGAGTATTACCCAATTTATTAGTTAGATGTGCGGGTATAATGTCTATTATTTTATATCTAGTGTTGTTGTTTGTATTTTGTGAATGAACAAAAGTACATTGAATTGAATTTGTTATCCATTGTTTTCTGTTGTTCCTGTTTTGGCTCTTTGTGCAACAGATTAAGATATAGACTGAAGGATATGGTTAACAAAGACACAAAAAAGTCTAATTTCAGTGGAAAGACTGGTGAGTTTTGTGACACTTTAATTCTCGATAGATTGCATCTTGTTTTTCTGGCTTTTCGTAGAGATTAACTTTGGATTTTTCAGGGGGTAAAAAGGAGGTGAAAAAAGAGACTGGTCTAGGTCTCACATATAAGAAGGATGAAAATTTTGGGGAGTGGTATTCCGAGGGATTGTTACATGTTTGAATTCATGTGACATGTTTTGTTTCTTTCCTTTGCACTTATTAGAAGAATGCTGAAATTAGGTCTAATTTTCCGTCATTTGATTAGTTATGCCATCTCACTGTCTGAACAAGCTTTTCTTGAAGGTGCACATTTTGCATGTGTATTATATATGTTTATGATATGTGCATACGGTGCACTTGATCCTTGTTTTGGCTTGTGCAGGTTGTAGTTTGTGGTGAAATGATTGAGTATTATGATATTTCTGGCTGTTATATTCTTAGGCCATGGAGAATGTTCATTTGGGAGACCATGCAAGTGAGTATGAGATCTGTCTTAGGTCATTTTGTTTGTTGTCTACTGAAGACTATTTTTGTGAAATTTATAGTTTCTTTGGCAGCTTCCTTGGGATGTTCTTCTTCTGCTAACAATAACTGCAAATAGATGAATCATTAAAAAGAAACTGCAGATACATAAAGTCAATCAATATAAAAATTTGTATCCTTCCTGTCTAGTTTACAGAAGCTGCAAATCAATAAAGTCGATCAATATAAACTTTTGTATCTCTCTTGACTAGTTTACATGTATGACGTGTTTCTGACACCACCTGACATTGGCCTCACGAACAGAAGATTGATACAGTGATCTATTGCATCTTATGGTGGTCACTGTGTGTTTGTAAAGGTTGAAATGTCTGCTATGTTCTAATTCCCTTTTTTTGTTTAATAGGTTCTTTTACCTATAAATTTTCTATGCGGACCATGTGTGGTATATAAGTATTTCCATGTCTTGTCTCTTCAGTATTTTTTATTTTTCAGCACTGTCAATGTGCAGGTGTTCTTCGACGCTGAAATAAAGAAGATGAAAATCAAGAACTGCTACTTTCCTCTTTTGTATCCCCTAGTGTTCTACATCGGGAGAAAGATCACATGGAGGGTTTTGCTCCAGAGGTGAGAATCACAGTGTTAGTGGCATGATTTGTGTAGCCTAGAAGTAAGCTTCCTTCTGTTGCAAATAATTCTTTTATTTGAAGTGTGAAATAATTGTCCTAAGCCTCAAGAAAATCATGGAACTTCATGGGCTTTTGATCCAAACAATTGTATTTTGAGTCTGTTGAAGACCATTCTCATGGGCTGGACTTTTTCCTACCGCACAACTTATTCCATAACAACCGACCTCAAGTTTGGCCTCTTCATTAGCAGGCACTGTATCTAGCCAAGGCCTAGAACTCTAGGCACGTCATTGCAGAACAATCTGGAGTCATGGACCACAGCAGGGTGGGCCTAACACACATAGTGCCTGCTCTGCTGTTAACAACCTGCTTATTGTACTGTTGGTACTTTTCTGTAAGCTAATATGCTAGTGTGGTAGTTCTGGAGTGGTAATGCTTGCTGCTAGAAAGTTTTTCCCTTTTAATTTCTTTTTTTTTTTTTATCAGTAAAGGTAAGTATATATTTAAATGCCAAAAGGCCAAAACTGTACACAAAGAAAAGAAAAATATAGTACAGAGAGGGGAACACAAACCAGAGCTAACCCATATAGCTAATCAGTTACATCCCATCTCAGCCCCCAAAATCTATCAAACTCATTAAGTAAAGGTAAGTATATATTTAAATTCTGAGAGTTTTTCCCTTTTAATTTCTTAAATGTGTTATGCTAGTTTTGTTTTAACATTCTCGGGTTTATCTCACTGTATTATTGGTCTTTCAGGTTGCTTGGGTTACAAAATCTGGAGAATCCGATTTAGAAGTGCCCATTGCTATCCGTCCCACAAGTGAGACTGTCATGTATCCTTATTATTCCAAGTGGATAAGGGGACGTCGTGACTTGCCCTTGAAGCTTAACCAATGGTGTAATGTTGTTCGCTGGGAGTTCAGCCATCCTACTCCATTTATCAGGTAGTTTTCTTTATGGAGAAGTTGCTCTTTATTTGATTCAGATTAATGCTTATGCTGTTGATTGGATATACTAGTGATTCTAGCAGTTATAGGATGTTTAAACCTTCTACTATCTGACTATATTGAAAGAATGCAAGCTATTGCAGTTCTAAGTTTGTGTTGGCTTTTTCAAGACGGCTGATAGTAAATCCTATGGTTTCTAACTTTCTATCGGGCATTCTATTCCAATGAAATGCACATTTTCACCATGGCCACGCTCACACCCACACCCACACCTACACCTGTACCTGGGCGCACACACCCAAAAAAAAGAAGAAATTTTATCTTGTAATTAGTCTCAAAAATAACTTCCAAAATATTTATGTCTGGTAAGAAATCTCTAACGGAGTTTACTTGATTGGGAAAAATCATACATGTTTGTTATAATTTATGATTGAGAAAAATCATACATATTTATGTTTGGTAAATAATCATAAAGATTATGATTCTGGCAGATAGGTGGAGTACTGTGTTGCAACTTGCAGGTCAACAGCAAAGCCTTAGTTCAGTACACTCAGCACCTTCGTGACTTTCATTCCTCTCTCTCTCTCTCTCTCTCTCTATATATATATATATATATATATATATATATATATATATGTCAGCTTTACTGTAAGAAGAGGGAGTCTGATTTGTTTTGTTTAAGCATCTGTTCATAAATTGATCTTTGGTTGATGGTTAAGCTGGTCGGTTAAAGTAAGCAAAAGGCAATATGACTTGTTAATTGTTGGAGTTGTGTTTTCTCACCTTTTGATATAATTGGGCTTTGGGTGCCTTTGGTGGGTTACCAGTGACAAAGCGCTTCATGGCCTAAAGTTCTGAGCTTCTCTATTTCAGATGCTGGCTTATAGGGTTTGGGGTTATATAGTCTTTCAGTGGCTTTGCTGGACTCATTTTGGAGACTTTGGATACCTTTTGTTTGCATTATACTTGGCGTTTTGCATCATTTCAAATCGGTTTTTCAGTTAATAATTCAACCTATAATCTTTGTGTGATATTTTATAGTTTGGTAAAGGTAATATTTTATTTTAAATTCATGAAGACTTCAACTAACGAATTGATGCATTGAATAGTATATCTAAGATTGTGTTAACCATATATATATATATTGGCTAGTATTAACTATTAACATGCTTTCAATGCTAGGAGCCGTGAATTTCTTTGGCAAGAAGGGCATACAGCTTTTGCAACAAAAGCAGAGGCAGATGCAGAGGTATATAAATGTTCAGCATTTATTTATGTTTGATTCACGGTTTAAAATATGTATTCAGTATTTTATTAATTTAATTGGTTGGTCATTTACTCAAGCATGTCAAACATATAAATAGATGATTTCATCAGTCTTCTAGAACTTACTGCTGAATCCTGCTAGATACCTGTTTTTGCATCTGGTTTTAATCTCTGCTTCTTCTTTATGGGAGCTTTGAGTTGAAGTTGTATTACTTTATAAAAATACAGAAGAACTATACTACTGTATATATTTGGTTGAAAATGCCCTTAAGCATGTCAAAGATATAAATAAATGATTTCATCAATCTCCTAGAACTTACTCCCGAAGTCCGCTAATACCTGATTTTGCGTCTGGTTGTAATCTCTGCCTCTCCTCTATGGGAGCTTTGAGTTGAAGGTGTATTACTTCATAACTATACAGAAGGCGTACACTACTTTTATGTATTTGGTTGAAATGATATCCCTTTTGATATCAGTGCTAGATTTTTGCCGTTTCACATATTTCACAATATTCTGTAATAATAAGTGGTCCATCATCTGATCTTTTGCTTTACCCTGGCAAACTGAAACTATCTTGTCATATTCCAGGCTGCAATATATGTTCAATTTATATGGATCATTTTCCTTTCCTTTTTTCAGGGATTAGCTGAACTCCTGATCATTCTTAGACATTGAAGTGTGGCAATTTTATTTGTGAGTACATCTTTAAGCATTGTATGTAATTATGCTTTCTTCAGGTCCTTGATATATTGGAACTATATAGACGAATATATGAAGAATATTTGGCAGTTCCAGTCATAAAGGGAAAGAAGAGTGTGCTGGAGAAGTTTGCTGGTGGGCTTTACACAACCAGTGTTGAGGCATGTTATATGTTCATTCACATATTTTATCCTCTGTACCACATTCAAAGGAATTTAGCATTTTATCTTGTGTTAAAGTGGAACCTTTTCTTTGTTTTCATATATTCTATCATACTTATTGTTGCTTGTCAGGCTTTCATTCCAAACACTGGTCGTGCTGTACAAGGTGCAACCTCACATTGTCTGGGCCAAAATTATGCAAATATGTTTGAGATAAACTTTGAAAATGAGAAGGGAGAAAAGGCTATGGTCTGGCAGAATTCATGGGGATACAGTACTCGGACTGTAACTTAAGCTTAATTTTGATATTTTTATTTTTATTTTCAATTTTTATTTCATATTTCTTATTTTATTTTAATTTATTTTTTGAGTTAAACAGTTGAGCTTCAATAGCAAACATATTTTCTCAAATAGGGGCAAAATATTATAAGCCTGGATATCTCTTTTATCTGCTGTGGGTGCATTTGTACGTCAAGATGTGTTTTGATCAATGAGTTCCAACTTGGGATAACTTGTTAACTCACTTTCATTGTCCTTTGTTTGTTGTTTCTCAAATAACAATGAAAATTTTGCTTCCATTGTCCTTGGATCATCTTATTTTTGTAACTTAAATATTAACTATTCCCAAAAGAGGAGGAAGAAAATTAGCAGTGAGATTTGGATTTTGTAGCATGGGTGCACTCTTTGCTCATTTCATTCTTCCTCTTGTTCTCATTTCTTCCTTGCTTCTCAACTCCCTCCACACTTTATCTTTCATTCTATTTCTCACTCTTCCTTCACCGACAACCCCCATGGCCCACCCCCACCCCACCCCACCCCACCTCACCCCACCCCAACTTAAATAGAAGTATGAGGAAACCATACCAAATACCAGTTCCCCAACTTGTTATATATTTTATCTAAACAAACTTTTCTCCGATGTCGTGTTTTTTTGATCGTTATTCATCGGAAAAACAATTTCTTTTTGTCAGGTACCTCCTCTACTATCCTCTAATGTCAGATGCCTCTTGTTTTACTCAATAGGTTTTCTTGTTGCTTCCTGTGTATTTTTTAGTTTAGGACTTCTGTGCAATTTAAACATGAATGGCCTATAAATATCTGATGATTATGTGAAACAAGCAAACATGCTATTACTAGTTCTTTAGTTATGCCTGAATAGTTCATTTTCCACATGGAAAGAAGAGATTAATAGACATCGTTTATATCTCTTTTGGGGCTCAAATTTCATTAGGTGAAGTCATTTTGCCTGAGGATATTTATATCATTGTTTAACTCCAATTTACTTGTTATTTTTGAATTTAGTGAAGTAACTGGTACTCATGGTACTTTCATACACACACCACATCATGGAACATTAGAGAATTGAATATAATTATGCCAGTACCTTTTAATTATGTTTTTTGAAATATAGATTGGGGTGATGGTGATGACAAAGGGTTGGTGCTGCCTCCTAAAGTAGCATTTGTCCAGATTACTGTGATTCCTGTGCCTTACAGAGATGCTGATACGCAAGCAATCTTTAATGCCTTCTCTGCAACTGTGAATACCTTAAGTGAGGCTGGTTTTCGTGTTGAAGCAGATGTTAGAGATAATTATTCTCCTGGTTGGAAGTATTCCCGTTGGGAAATGAAAGGCGTTCCTCTCAGAATTGAAATTGGGCCAAAAGATATGGCTAATAATCAGATGAAGCATTTGCTCTCCTTTCCTATTGTTTAATTTTCCTTAGTTTTCTCTGTGGTATTTCTTTCATTTACTCTAATACCTACTTCACCTTCCTATGCGATGGTTTGCTGTTTAATTCCTAAAGCTTGGGATGTCAGTGATGGCTACCATTCTGTATGTACTGTTTTCTATATGTTATGATTTCACTATCTGGTCGCTTTTTTCATGAATAACGTAGTTCTTAGATTTATATTTGTTGCTGTTGGGTCTCAATGATATATAAATACTTGCATGTTGCATTTTACAAGTTTTTCTTCCATTATCTCGTTGCTCTGTTCGTGAAAGCAAATCTGTCACATATCATTCTAATATTTTCATCAAAGGCAATTCTGGAAGATGATCAATATGGTACCAATTACAAGTGGTATTCGGAGAATCCCTGGCTAGCTTGGCTTCTAGCTAGATTCTAATATATACAACTTATTGGCTGTACTAGCTTGAGTTTTCCTTTAGGATTGTTTACGGGTGAGTTTGTTGTATGTGTTGTGTGAGTCCTATGAATCGGATTTCAACTCTATTTCACATGGGCTCAAGAAACAAGGAATTCCATCAGCAAAAATCAACCGGTATGTCATGTGCAAAAGGCAGGCTGAATCTGTTAACCATCTTTTGATCCATTGCAAGTTAGCCAAGGATCTATGGTCCTTCTTCTTAAGTGGTCTTGGTGTTATGTGGGTGCTGCCGGAGGATCTGAAAAGTTTATTTTTAGCGTGGAGGTGGAGGAGGAAGAAGACTAGACGGGACATCTTATGGAACCTATGCCCTCATGTTGTTTGCTGGTCAATATGGAAGGAGAGAAACTATAGAGTGTTTGGGTAAGGAGGTTCAGACTGGTGAGATCAGAAAAAGAGCCGTTGCCCTTCTTTTTCATTGGGCAAAGGTGCTACCAGAATTTTTGAAGTTGATTTTGGTGATTTTGTAAATAGGTGGAGGGAGTTACAGAAGAGAGGCTAACATCATAGATAGAGGAGGGTGTTTGACATCTAGTTGGATGTCTATACTTGTACATTGGATGCTCGACATGGAATCTTTTATTACTTTAGCAATAAAATATCACAAATTATCAAAAAAAAAAAAAAAACCAACTATACCTTTCCCCAAGTTTAAGTAGTCTACTTTATGAGGATTTAATAAGTCACTAATTACAGTTTTCATTTCCCATAGTGATCACAAAAAGAAAAATGTTCTATTTTTGTTCTGTGGATTCAACTGATATTGAAATATATGGAGCAATATTAGCCAAATCGACTCTCTACTCACTAGAGCAAATTTGTGGCATTAGTGAACTGGTTCAACTGATCAGTGGAATATGAATGTAATCCTGTGTTCTCAATTTGATGTGCCAGTAGTAGTTAACTAACAAAGTAATCAGCTTGGGATTTTGGTGGCCTATGACCCATGTAATAGTATTTTAATACCAACGTCTTTTTGATAATGCTAACATAGGTAGTTATTTATTTTTCTCCCTTTATATTGGTGATATTTGCTCTAATTTATAGTTTTGCACTTCTGTTGCAGGTACGTGCCGTTCGCCGTGACAATTCGTCAAAGCTGGATATTCCTATGACTAATCTGGTTGAGCAAGTAAAAGAAATGTTGGCTAATATTCAACAAAGCCTGTTTGATGCAGCAAAGCAAAAAAGAGATGTTTGCATTAAAGTTGCAAAAACATGGGATGAATTTATGGAAGCACTTAGCCAAAAGAAAATGATCTTAGCTCCTTGGTGTGATGAGGAGGTATAGTATCCATTATTATCTTTTATTTGTTTCATGTTTTAGTGCTTTATGTTCGTGTAGACAACTGATTCATTGGTCGCCTTCTTCATTATTTTACTTTTACAATAGAAAAATCCTTGTTAAAAAAAAAAAGACTATGGAGATTTGAGAAACAGAAGCAGATTTTTCTTTGTAACATCTGAATGGGGATATGGGAGAGGAGAAATGAAGTGAGGCTGCTTTTGATGAGGACTATATACTGTTTTTGAAGCGTTCTGAATTTGTTGTTGTCACCATGACACACAATTTCGTTCTTTTCTGTTGCCACTGTAACATCCCTTTACGGGTTTTGCTGCCGCTGCTGCCATTAAAGTTTGTTTTTAGCTACTGTTTTTGTTAAGATGTTTTACCTAATTGAATGTGTAGTAATCAACCTTTGTCTTCCATACATCATCTACAGTGTTTTAAGTTTAAACTTTCTCATTCATACTCAGATAGTTATCAGATATTTCAACTCTGTTTGATCTTTGTTTATAATAGCTATATTTTTATAATTTCTTCAGGAAGTGGAGAAAGATGTGAAAGCATGGACAAAAGGTGAGATGGGAGCGGCTAAGACCCTCTGTTCGCCATTTGATCAGCCAGAACTCCCGGAAGGTACAGCATTGTTTGTAGATAAATCATGTCTTAATAATTTTATATGGTGAATGTTATTCTGATCTGCCTCACGAGGTTTAGTTGGCCGGTTAGATATGGCTTTTTTATGCCACATGGAAAGTATTTCGACCCATAATACTTGTATTATATGTAGATTGTCTCGTGTAATATCATCAGCCAAATTTTTTGTTAGTTTCGAAGTTGTATACAAAAATTATTTTAGTTTTAAGTCATTTTTGCCATCTGGCAAAGATTTTTGAGCATGGAACTTAGTATATAAAATGGGGTCAACTGGAGGTACACGGACAAGCTGGGTTCTCCAAATAAGCTGTCGTGTGAAATCGGATCTCAGGTTTCTAACTCTAGAGCATTTAACTAAACAACTCCTCTTCATTACATACATATATGCGTGCATATAGTCCAAACTATTTAACACATGTATGAACCTCTATGTATGAGTGTTTGTGTTTTTGGATTCTGGGTGAGATGGGAGTGGCTAGGATCCTCTATTTCACACTTGACCAGCCAGAGCTCTCTGCTTTGCATCAGGAAAGCATGTATTTGCTTTTGATTATATCCTACTACTTAACCAGATTATATATTTTTAAATCTATTTTGGTGAAGGCATGTTTTGATTAAGTTTTCTAACGTATTCAAACTTGCGTGCAGGTACTCTTTGCTTTGCATCAGGAAAGCCAGCAAAGAAGTGGACCTATTGGGGCAGGAGTTACTAAATATAGTCCAAATTCATACTGCCTGTCGAATCTTTGGATGCAATTTCTTTCTCAAGAGAGCTTGACAATATACTCTCCCACAATTTTTTGGACCTTTTGTTAGATCAGATCGAATATCCCTTGATGTTTAAGAAATTTCCTTTCTCTGTATTTTTTATGGCTCCAAATTGTACTGCAATCACAGAAAAACCTTATCTTCTTCATTAACATTGCAATTTTTTCTCTTTTGATAGATGGATCGGCATGTCTCGGTCCAGAACCACTTTAAACCGGTTGTCGGGTTCAAGACAGGTTCCCTTCCCCCTACCGGATCAGTCCCATCAGGAATATTAGTGTATACTGGCATGGGACACAAGTCCTATTTACAGGAGAGGAACGTTTGGGGCTTAAGAACCCCTGTAATGTTAACCGTAGGATCCATTTGAAGAATATCTGGATGTCCAACACTTTCAATGTAGTTAATACACTTGGGATGAATTTAATCAATGTAAGGCTTTAGATTGATCTATTCGTCAACAATCGTTACTGCGTTTTTAAGATCTGGACACGAAATTGAACTTTTTTTTTTAATGTTGGAAAAGAAGAAACAACTTAAAAAGAGTAAGAAAGTTTATATGTCACATCAGAACGGTTAAATTAACCTTCTTTATTGTATTTCATGAGGAAATTTCCTACGTCGAATGGAGCTTAGGGGTAGTTAGGTAATATACTACTTGATAATTCGTCCGTTCCAGACAAACTGGTCACTTGGGCAGCAACTCAAATCAGTAGTTTAGTATATATCTATCCTTGTTTTGTGGAATATCTGATCTCAGTTGTCTTCCTCCTTCTACTACTTGCTCGAGCTCAGTATTCAGTAAGCTATGGTTTCCTCTCGTTCTAATCATCTATCGTCAATTTCTATGTTGGGCTCATGATCGTGGCCAAGATTATCGTGATGATTTGCCTTTTGATCATATATTCTTTTACCGGACTAGATGGATCTTTAGCCTTTAATTTGATTGGTTTTATTATATCCTAATGAGCTTCGTGTGCTGAGATCTTTCTTCTTTAAGGTTCTTTTACCTTTTTCTTTTTCTTTTTCTTCCTGTAAAGGTTTTGTGTGTGCTTTTAAATGTCATGGGGCTGATGTGAATCTTCATATACCTTGTTGGGATAATCTAGTTTTCACGTTATAAGCATTTCTAGCTGGTTTCCTTAAATTTAGCTTGCGTATATGTTATTCTTGTGAGAGGTTTTTGTGTTCATTAGTTCTTTATCTGTCTTTCTTTCATATTTTCTTTTGAAATTTATTTACCATTTAGTCTTGATGATTGGTTGTGTTATGAGATATAATACTGTTTGCTTGGTGCCCAACTACTTCTTCTAATTTACCTGTTTTAAGTGTTTTTTTTTTCCCTCTTAAGATTTTCATATGATGGGTTTCTGTTATCTATTGTGATTTTCAGAAGGGTTTTGCGTTTTGTATGTTTTCCCCAGGGCCATAGTTCTGATTTATGATTCATAAGATTTCATCTTCTTCAGTGAAATTCCATCCCTAGTTAAGTTTCAGGAAAACAGCTTGTCATGAACCTTAGTATTATTAAAATCCTAGAAACTAGTAGTTTCGTTCACTTCTTCAATCCCTCTAATAAGGAGGGAGCAGGTAGAATCCTAGTTCTTAAATGCAGTCTCTGGATTACGCTCGTTGAAGTCCTTAATGCTAATTAGCTACGCTTTAGTTGACTTCGTAATCGGGCTTGTTGGCCGGTCTTGCATTCCCATTAACACCTTGGTAGTCCACAGTTGATCAATACGGCTTGAACTGGTACGAACTTCATACTAATCTAGTTAGTTCTGAAAGAGTTTCTTTCCAAAGAGCCACTTGTCCTTTCTCTATACTTGAAAAGAAGGTAAAATGGTACATACGTAAAAATGATAATTACCCACAAAATGAGCTGTTGGGTATGATTTTAGAGAATGTCATTAGTGGTCAAAAGTGCTTTTCTTTTCCTCCCTCTCCTCCTCTCTCTTTTCTGCATTGTAGGTATTTAAGGACTTTAACAAGAGTGGGATTATGTTCTATTAGGTATTTTGTTGGCTGAACTAAAAGAAAGGCCAACGAATTTCGTTTTTATTCCTTCTCCTTGGAAAAATGTCAAATTAGTCGATAAAAATGGTTGCATACGACTTTATTTCACCAAATGAATCAAAAAGATATCAATCTGCTTCTGCTGATCCATTTCACCCTGCATTTGTCTCAACACTTTTTCCCTTTAGATTTGGACCATTTATTACATTACTATTGCTTGTATATCTAGAAGTAGGAATGTTTGGTTTAGCTGATATGAGGATGTTGAGATGAATAAGAAAATCGTAGCTGAGAGAGTTTAGGAGTAGCCCAACTAGGTGTTTGTTGAGTTGGTTTGGAGATGTTAAATATGGACTGATGGTGGCACCTTTGAAAAGGTTTGAGATAGTGCAGTTAAAGGATTCGGAAGAGCTAGAGGAAGACTGGAAAAAGACCTAAAGAAGGGTTCCGTATTTATGTTGATTTTTTCTTTAATTTGTAATGGTTATAATTATTGCAAGGCAACATCTTTCATTATAAGCAATGAATCTCAAAGATTAAGACACTTCTACAATTATTTTTCAGAGGCAAAGGGGTTACTATTAGCTTGTATCCATGCACCGGGGTCGTAGACCTAGAATGGTAACATTGATAGTTACAGGCTTTACTAACTTAGCAAACTTGCATCTTCTATAAAATTTGTTGCTGCCACTTATATACTTGCAAGAAATTTATAGTTTGTTTAGTTTGGGCTTCAGGTTGGCATTGTAGTCACATACGATTCCTGCTTTCCTTCACACTATTGTCTTCACTCTAAGCATATAAATGGGTTTCAAGCTAACCTTTTCTTTTGTTCTTTTTTAAACAGGGAATTGGGTAAAAATGAGACAGAAATTACTTCTGGTTGCTCTCTCTTTGATTGCTTGGACATTCTTTGTGGCCTTCTCTGCATCTCCTGATGGGTTAGTAAGAATTAATTTGAAGAAGCGAAGATTGGATCCTAATAGTATTCATGCCATGAGAATTGCTAGGAAGGATGGTAAGTATATGGAGGGTCTAAAGGGGATCCGGCATAACTTGGATGATTCAGATGTAGATATAATACCTCTCAAGAACTATTTGGATACCCAATACTTTGGCGAGATTGGTATTGGTTCTCCACCCCAGAAATTCAATGTGATCTTTGATATTGGCAGTTCCAACCTCTGGGTCCCATCGTCAAAATGCTATTTTTCTGTGAGTTCTTCTGTGCTTAAAGTATAATTCCTTGCAGATTGCTTGCTATTTCCATTCCAGGTATAAGGCACGCCTATCCAGTACCTATACCAAGAATGGTAATGTTGTCTGTGCAGTATCTTTTGGATTTCTTGATCTCTATAGGTTTTGTCTTTTGTTGTGAAAATGCAAGCTCTTAGAATAAATAGATGACAATTCTTTTTATTTTTGTGATTTAGGAAAATCTTGCAAAATTCATTATGGCTCTGGATCAATTTCTGGCTTCTTCAGCCAAGATAACGTTCAAGTTGGGAACCTTGTTGTAAAAAATCAAGTGAGTTTTTGTTGCTTGAGCAAACCTGGGGGG
>JAUPMG010000006.1:17941035-17951531 GCA_031762675.1 Pachysandra terminalis
TAGCTCCTTGGTGTGATGAGGAGGTATAGTATCCATTATTATCTTTTATTTGTTTCATGTTTTAGTGCTTTATGTTCATGTAGACAACTGATTCTTTGGCCGCCTTCTTCATTATTTTACTTTTACAGTAGAAAGACTATGGAGATTTGAGAAACAGAAGCAGTTTTTTCTTTGTAACATCTGAATGGGGATATGGGAGAGGAAAAATAAAGTGAAGCTGCTTTTGATGAGGACTATATACTGTTTTTGAAGTGTTCTGAATTTGTTGTTGTCACCATGACACACAAATTCGGTCTTTTCTGTTGCCATTGTAACATCCCTTTACGGGTTTTGCTGCCACCTACTGCCATTAAAGTTTGGTTTTAGCTACTGTTTTTGTTGAGATGTTTTACCTAATTGAATGTGCATTAATCAATCTTTGTCTTCCATACATCATCTACAGTGTTTTAAGTTTAAACTTTGTCATTCATACTCAGATGATTATCAGTTATTTCAACTCTGTTATAATCTCTTCAGGAAGTGGAGAAAGATGTGAAAGCACGGACGAAGGGTGAGATGGGAGCGGCTAAGATCCTATGTTCGCCATTTGATCAGCGAGAACTCCTGGAAGGTACAGCATTGTTTGTAGATAAAAATCATATTAGTTCTATTTTATATGGCGAAAGGTATTCTGATCTGCCTCACGAGGTTTAGTTGGCCATTAGACATGGCTTTTTTATGCCACGTGGAACAATGATGTGCCAAATCCAGACAATCCATCCACCTTATAAGAGACCCTCTGGATAGGTCATGTGGATAATATTTCAACCCATATAGGTAGAGCCAGCCCCCCCCCCCCTCCAAAGATTTTGAAAATCATTGTGTATGTATGCCCCTCCACCCACCATGGGTGGAGTGGCGCTACATGTTGGCCCCCCTACAATACAACGTTTTTAACTTTTTAATAATTGTTATTTTGTATATATATTTAATAAAATTACAATTTTATAGCTATAAATGTTATTTTAACTTTTTAAAATTATACTTTTGCACACAATTTTTTTTTAAAATTAATCTTATACCTATCTATAGGGTTGTCAATAAGTCAAGCTAGCTTGGCTCGTATGAGCCGAACTTCAGCTATAATTAGGTACACAAGTCGAATCAGAGTAAGAAAGAAAGCTCATTAACTTAATGAGCTTGAGCCGAGCTTGGGTAGACTCAACTTTGTTAAAGCTCGACTTGATTTGTTTATGATATTATACATCTATATTTCTATATCTGATATTATATATTAATATTAAACATATATGTTAATGTAATATGTTATGTATAATTATTATTATCAATTATAATATTAATTTTTTTGAACTACGCTAAGTTTTTTTTTTTTTTTTACAAACTAAGCCTTTTACGAGTCGAGCTTGAGCCTAAAATATTTTAATGAGCCTGAGCCTAAAATTTTTTAACAAGCTTGAGCTCAAGGTTTACTAGCCTGCGTCAAACAGTTTACGAGTCCGAGACGAGCTGGGCAAAGCTCGGTTCGGCTCGGCTCATTTATAACCCTACCTATTTATTACATGCCAATGTTTTAAATTTCATTGATTTTTTGATTTTGTTTAGGTAAGCAAAATTGAAATCCTAAAATTTTGCTTTAAAAGTTTTTGGGTAATTTTGATAAAGAAAGTTTGAAAATTGCCAAAATAATTAATTTTTCTTAAAATAATAATTAAAAGAATCAAATTATTTGTTAAATCATCAAAATTTCAAGTGAAACTTCAATACTTTCGTGATGAAATTTTTCTAATTAAAAGAATAAAAAAGTTTTCAATCAAAATTTTGTTTCAATCCTTCAAACTTAAATCATCGACCAATTATACAGCCTTTTTTTTATTTTTCATTATTATCTTTTTTGATTTATTTTGGCCTCCCCAAAATAAAATTTCTGGCTCTGCCCCTGAACCCATATATGCCTCATCAATACTTGTATTATATGTAAATTGTCTCGTGTAACATCATAAGCCAAAATTCTTAATATTTTCGAAGTTCTATACAAAAATTATTTTAGTTTTAAGAGAGGCATTTTTGCCATCTGGCAAAGGTTTTTGAGTATGGAGCTTAGTATATAACGTGGGGTCAATTGGAAGTACACGGGAAAGTTGGGTTCTCCAAATAAGTTGTCGTGGGAAATCTGAACTCTGGAGCATTTCACTAGACAACTCCTCTTCATTACATACATATATGCGTGTATATAGTCCAAACTATTTCTCACATGTATTAACCTCTACGTATGAACTTGATTGCATCCTAGCCTACCTATTGAGTTTTACTAACAAATGAAAATATGTATCTGCTTTTGATTATATCCTACTGTAATGTGAACGTCTCGAATTCAGACCCGGTGGGCGACCCGCTGACTCGTTTATAAGGTGAGGTTCGACCGCGCTAACCCAATTTATGGTAGGTTCCGACCCGACCCAGTTCGAGTTTGTAAGGGGTCTCTGATATTAGGGGTTTTCTGAGCAAGAGAGCTCATTTTGTAATCTCTCCATATTTTTTCTCTCATAGTGAAATTTTCTCCGATCTTTGTCCGTGGACGTAGGCTTCGTGCCGAACCACGTAAATCGTTTGTGTGCTTGTGATATCTGGTATTTCTTTACTTGTTTCTTGCTTCTTTGTCATTATTAGATCCAGATCTAGGATTTAATCACAACACCTACTACTTAACCAGATTATATATTTTGGTTAAGACATGTTTTGATTAAGTTTTCTAATGTGTTCAAACTTGGTTCAGGTACTCTCTGCTTTGTTTGCATCTGGAAAGGGAAAGCCAGCAAAGAAGTGGACCTATTGGGGCAGGAGTTACTAAATATAGTCCAAATTCACACAGATTGTCGAATCTTTGGATGCAATTTCTTTCTCAAGACAGCTTGTCAATATACTTCCCCACAATTTTGTGGCCTTTTGTTAAGATCAAATCGAATATACGGAGTCGGGGTTTTTTGTCGAGCAAAATTTCCCTCCCTTCTCTGCATTTTTTGATGGTTCCAAATTGTACTGCAATCACAGAAGAACCACTTTAGACCAGGTATTTATTGGTCTAAAGACAGGTTCCCTTCACACAAGTCCTATATACCCCTGTAATGTTAACCGTTGGATCCATTTGAAGGATATCTGAATGTCCAACACTTTCAATGGAGTTAATACACTTTGGATGAATTTAATCAATGTAAGGCTTTAGATTGATCTATTCGTCAACAATCGTTACCGACTTCGTAAGCTCTGGACATTGAACTTACAGGAATTACATAAATCAGTAAAGAAAAAGGTAAACTTTTTTTGAAAAGAAGAAAGAACTTAAAAAGAGTAGGAAAGTTCATATGTTACATCAGTACGGTTGAATGAAGCTTCTTTATTGTAATTCAAAAGGAAACTTCCTGCGTCGTCATGGAGCATAGGGGTAGTTTGGTAATATACTTCTTGATAATTCGTCCGTTCCAAGACAAACTGGTCACTTCACTTGTTGGGCTGCAACTCATAGTATATATCTATCCTTGTTATGTGGAATATCTGGTCTCAGTTCTCTTCCTCCTCCTACTCCTACTTGCTCGAGTTCAGTATTCAGTAAGGTATGGCTTCCTCTCGTTCTGATCGTCTATCATCAATTTCTATGTTGGGTTCATGATCATGGCCAAGATTATCGTGATGATGATTGGTTTATCATATTCTTTAACCGGACTAGATGGATCTTTAACCTTTTGATTGGTTTTTTTATATCCTAATGAGCTTCGTGTGCTGAGATCTTTCTTCATTCCTTAAGGTTCTTTACCTTTTTCTTTTTCTTCCCGTGAAGGTTTTGTGTGTGCTTTAAATTGTTATGGGGCTGACGTGAATCTTCATATACGTTGGTGGGATAATCTAGTTTTCACGTTATAAGCATTTCTAGCTGCTTGCCTTATACTCTCCTTGCATATATGTTATTCTTGTGGTGATGCTTGTTGAGTATGTGGTGAGTGGTTTTTGTGTCATTGCTTCTTTATATATGTCTGTTAGATGCTACCAATATTAAAGCTAGATATACTGACTTACTTTCTCTGCTTTTGCGAGAATTTGATCCATATCACACTGCATTTGTCTAAACACTTTTTCCCCTTTCGATTTAGATCATTTATTACATTACTATTGCTTGTATGTCTAGGAGTAAAAATATTTAGTTTAGCTGATATGAGGAGAACGTTGAGATGAATAAGAAAATTAGTTTAAGGTTTGTAGCTGAGAGGGTTTAGGAGTAGCCCCACTAGGTGTTTGTTGAGATGTTGAATGTGGACTGATGGTGGCACCCTTGAAAAGGTTTGAGATGTTAAATGTGGACTGATGGTGGTAAACCGGTTAGCTAGAGGTGGAGTCGGTAGGGGAGACATGTTTTTGGGATTACCTTTGGCCGAGATGATTGTCGAGCTTTGACGGACTTTGTCTTTGCTTTTATATTTTTATGTTTTGTGCTTACTATTACTTTCATTTTGCTGCCGGCTTGGTTCTCGGCGCTCACCTTGAGCACCGGGCCTGCGTGGCCTTTGTACTTGCTCTGTTTTTCCTTTCCCATTTCACACACACACATATATCTCCTGATGGTTATTCATCAAAAAAATGGATTCAAAAGAGCTAGAGGAAAACTCGAAAAAGACCTAAAGAAGGGTTCCATATTTCTGTTGATTTTTCTTAAATTTGTAATGGTTATAATTATTGCCAGGCAACATCTTTCATTATAAGCAATGGATTTCAAGGATTAAGACACTTTTAAAGTTTTTTTTTTTCTCCTAAAGAGACAAAGGGGTTAGTATTAGCATGTTTCCATGCACTGAGGTCATAGACCTAGAATGGTAACGTTGATAGTTACAGGCTTTACTAACTCAGCAAACTTTCATCTTCTATAAAATATGTTGTTGCCACTTATATACTTGCAAGAAATATATGGTTTTTTAGTTTGCTAAAAACCAATCTTGTGTAGTCAGTTTTGGACTTCAGGTCAGCATCATAGTCACATACCATTCCTTCTTTCCTTCACACTATTGTCTTCATTCTATGCATATAAATGGGTTTCAAGCTAATCTTTTCTTTTGTTCTTTTTTAACCAGGGAATTGGGAAAAAATGAGACAGAAATTACTTCTTGTTGCTCTCTCTTTGATTGCTTGGACATTCTTTGTGGCCTTCTCTGCATCCTCTGATGGGTTATTAAGAATTAATTTGAAGAAGCGAAGATTGGATCTTAATAGTATACATGCCATGAGAATTGCTGGGAAGGATGGTAAGTATATGGAGAGTCTAAAGGGGATCCAGCATAACTTGGATGATTCAGATGTAGATATAATACCTCTCAAGAACTATTTGGATGCCCAATACTTTGGTGAGATTGGTATTGGTTCTCCACCCCAGAAATTCAATGTGATCTTTGATACTGGCAGTTCTAACCTCTGGGTCCCATCGTCAAAATGCTATTTTTCTGTGAGTTCTGTGCTTAAGTTTTATATATGTCATACTCTGCCACCTATCGAATTGCTTATTAAAGTATAATTCCGTGCAGATTGCTTGCTATTTCCATTCCAGGTACAAGTCGCGCCTATCCAGAACATATACCAAGAATGGTAATGTTGTCTGTGCAGTATCTTTTGGATTTTCTTGATCTCTATAGGTTTTTTCTTGTATTGTGAAAATGCAAGTTCTTAGAATAAATAGATGACAATTCTTTTTATTTTTGTGATTTAGGAAAATCTTGTGATATTCATTATGGCTCTGGATCAATTTCTGGCTTCTTCAGCCAAGATAACGTTCAAGTTGGGAACCTTGTTGTCAAAAATCAAGTGAGTTTTTGTTGCTTCCCCGCCTCCCCCCCTCCTTTTTTTTTGGTGTGTGTAGTTTTTGTGTTTTGTTGATCACAAAAGAGAAACAAGACTTCCTCTGCAATTGGTTGCATGGATGGTTATGCGTGCATTATCTTTTAGGTTTTCACTGAGGTTACAAAAGAAGGAAGCCTCACTTTTGCATTGGCAAAGTTTGATGGGATCCTCGGCCTCGGGTTTCAGGAAATTTCTGTTGGGGATGCTGTACCTGTTTGGTAAAAAATAATGCTTAGTTTCAATATTAATATGTTTCCATTTTTTTTTCCTTTTAAAGAAACCAGTTATATTTCTTTCTTTATTCTAGTACTTGTCGGGCTTCAATTTCTTGGACGCTTTGATGCATGCGCTGACTGATTACAGGTATTGCTCTGGCTGATACAGGTATAACATGGTGAAGCAAGGTCTTGTAAGTGAAGAGATCTTCTCTTTCTGGCTCAACCGAGATCCAGAGGCAGAGGAGGGAGGCGAGATTGTCTTTTGTGGTCTTGATCCTAAGCACTTCAAGGGGAAGCATACTTATGTTCCAGTTACTAAAAAGGGCTACTGGCAGGTGTGTGACATTATTATCTTTGTTTTTCAAGAAAATTTTCCTGTTTCTTCAAGGTTCTTTAGTACTTATTCTTTCTCACGTGTTTCCATGTTCCAGTTTGAAATGGGAGATTTTCTTATTGCCAACCGTTCAACAGGTGAGAATGTTGCATCTTTAAACCAACAAAACCTATCATTTATTTAATTTTGTGATAAAGATTTTTATAATAAAGAGAGAAGGGCAAAGAGATATAAACATTAATACAAATTAATCAAAGTTATAAATTCTTTTGTCTCAGGTTTTTGCGAGTCTGGTTGTGCTGCTATAGTCGATGCAGGGACTTCCTTACTCGCTGGTCCAACTGTATGTGCTGATACCTTTTAACAATATTATTGTCAAAGATCATCAAACTTTGATTTTACCGTTTCTTCTTCTTCTTTTTTCTAACACATTTTTGTAATTCTAATTTGCTTTTCAAGTTCAGGCTGTTATTGCTGAAGTTAACTATGCCATTGGAGCAGAAGGAATTGTGAGCATGGAATGTAAAGAAGTTGTTTCTCAGTATGGGGAAAATATATGGGATCTCTTAGTATCAGGGGTTTGTTTCACTCTCCATGTGCTTATTTGATTTCTTGAGCAGTTGAAGGAAATTATCATACATTTTACTTCCTTTATTTGTGCGCTGCAGGTACAACCTGACAAAGTATGTTTGCAGATTGGTGTCTGTGTCTTTGACGGGGCTCAGTATGTCAGGTCAGGAAGTTTTGTTGTTTACATGGTTGCTTCTTAATGACTCGCCTTAACTGAAAAGAAAATACCATTCAATGCAGCGACGGTATCAAAACAGTGGTTGAAAAGGAAACCATGGAGGGATCATCAGTTGGTGATGATAATGTTCTTTGCTCTGCTTGTCAGATAACTGTTGTTTGGATCCAGAACCAGCTTAAACAGAACATAACAAAAGAGAAAATGTTCGACTATGTTAATGAGGTAATTGTTCCCAAATCGTCTCTCTCTGTTCGCGTGAAACCACATTAATGGTAATAAAGACGTGCCACGTGACAATTCAATTTCTTATTGTGTTATAGATGTGCGAGAGCCTGCCGAGCCCCATGGGTGAATCAGTTGTTGACTGCAACAAAATTGCAACCTTGCCTAATGTTTCGTTCATCATTGGGGATAAATCCTTCCAACTCACTCCGGAACAGGTTTGGGTTTGTTCTAACATTTTTCTTGGAGCTTATACTTATTTATCTTTATGTATGTTTTCGTTATATACTCTTCTTGCTGTTTAAGATCTAATTACATTTTGTAAACAGAAACTTCATATCAACAGTAATCGAAGAAGAAAGCAACATAAAATAGCTTAATATTTTCATTCATGGTGTTTTCTGTCAGTATGTTCTTAAAACCGGAGAAGGCGGTGCTACTGTCTGCCTCAGTGGATTTACTGCTTTGAATGTGCCACCACCCCGAGGTCCCCTCTGGTAGGTGATTAACATTCATATGCATGCATTTGTACGCACATACATGCAGATGTGAGATAACTATGTTTGTGCAGATGTATGTAAGGCCACATATATATTGGATTCATCGACAGCCATGTCATGGAGTGTTTGTCTATGCTTCTTGTTTTTGTAGATGCATGCATACACATGTTTATATGCATTTTCCATTTTATTTAATAGCGGTTACGTGATGAACTTTTATGCTTGCAGGATTCTTGGAGATATTTTCATGGGAGCGTATCACACGGTGTTCGACTTTGGCAATCTCCAAGTAGGATTTGCAGAAGCAGCTTAACAGTCCTTCTATCTAGGTGGTTCCTTTTAAGTAGAGTACTTAACCCCATATGGTGCTTTAGGTGAGCTATGTAGGTACTGATAGGTTGTTAATGGATGATAGTTTTGATGTATGATGATAATTATGACCATTAATAGATGGTTCAAATGGTAAATATACTTCAGCATGTAAAGTCAGGATGGATATATTGTATGTATATATTTATCATGACTATTTATGGATGGTTCATTATGCAACGAAAAATATATTTGCAGCATAAAAGTTCAGTTTATCTCCATGCATGCTGCTGGGAAATGAGTCTCATTTTCCCTTCTTAAACTGCAGAATCCAAAAGTATTGTCCTGCCATTGCCAAGTAGCTTCTCTTTTTGCTGAAATCATTTTTATGACTCCAGTGGACAAACAATGGAGAAATACAAAGCACCAGCCAATCTGTACTGGACATGTTACCCTCTAAAGGCTATGGCACATTTAGGGATGTACATTGCGGGCCGGTCCAGCACTAATTTTTTCGTGTCGGCTGTGCTTTGTGCCATGCCTGATTGTCAGGCCCCAGGCCCGGCACAACACAAGACACGATTATTATCATGCTGGGCTGTACAGGACCAGGCTTCATGCTTTGCCTATATTTTGGGCAAAAATGAATCGTGCCTGGCCCGGCTGTGTCGTGGGTCATGACCCCCAAGCCCAGCATGAATAGTGCTATGCCTTGGCACGACCCAAATCATGCCGGGCTAACACACGCAGCCCAGTCCATTTGTACATCCCTAGTTACATTGCTAATAAAAGGCTCCAATAAAGACTTTTGGACATCTTCATTGGGCCAAAGTTGTTGAAAACATTTTTAGATGGGTTGGTCTGGAAGCCCGAAATAACACATGAAATTATGATTTCTCGGCTTTAGATTAGGTAAGGCTGTGTTTGGAACCTTGGATTTTAGTAAAAAAGTATAAAGAAATAGAAAAAAAAAGAAAGAAATGATAAGTATTTCTTTTCAAGTGTTTTAGTAAGATTAGATATATAAAGAAAAGAAAATCAAAATGATAAGTATTTTTTTTCAAGTGTTTTATTAAGATTAGATATATAAAGAAAAGAAAATCAAATGTCAATGACTTTTGACAATTTTCCTGTGAGTTCTCATAGATTCCGACAAGGTTGATTGATTATCAAGAAAAGAAAAGATATGCTATCCTTTAGCTTGGAGTGTTGAAGAGAGCTCTATATCTTTTTTTTCTTTTCTTTCAAAATCTCTACCTTTTAAAGAAGAAAAATTTTGATCTCAAAAGAGAGCATTTTTCTAGTTATCTTCTTTCCAAATCTCTATCCCCAATTATTTTCTTCTTCAACCAAACATAAGAACGTGCTTTCTCCAACATTTTCTTTTCTTTTAAAATCCGACCTTCCAAACGCAGCCTTAAGAGACTGAGAGAGTTTAGGGCTGCGTTTGGGGTTTATATATAAGTGCTTATTTCAACTTATAACTTGTTAAAGCACTTTTTAAAATTAAAAGTGTGATTGGTAACACCTAATGGTTAAGTGCTTACCCATAAGTAGTAGATGAAGGTTACGCATAAGGAGATTTCAACAGCTTCTCTTTTCACTTATGTGGGAAGCATTTTTAAATTTTAGTAATATTTTCACAATACTTATTTTACCCCTAAACTTTTATAAGCACTTAAATAAATATTATTTTTAACTTTAATAATATTTTCATGATACTTATTTTACCCCTAAACTTTCATAAGCACTTAAATAAATGTATTTATCGAACGCTATTTTCTTCACATAATTATTGTTTCGATGGATAAGTGCTCACGTTGTGCCACTTATCCAATGAGTGCTTATCCAAAAGCACAAGCCGGGCCAAACGCAGCCTAGGACCCGGTCTAAAATTCTAAGCGGAGAAGTTTCCAAGTAGCTTAAGGACGGGGAAAGCTCAACCCTTCTTCTTCCACCAGGCTACGAGTCCGAACCCTAGAGAAAAAAAAGTGGTCAACCTAACCCTACCCGCAGACCATAAGCAGACAGCCCCATTGCACGCGTTCTCGCTCTGATCGTCCGTTCCGCCCTCTTTTTCTGTTCCCGAATTACTCAAACCATGCCGGCTGAGGAAGATCAGACCGTTTACGCAGAAGAAGGCCTCGATGACGGAGAGAGCGAAGAAGACGACGACGACCTAGATTTGCAGCAAAATCAACCCGAAGACGACGAAGAAGAGGATGAAGAAGAAATCAACTTCCCTTCTTCTCCTTCCATCTCTTCTTCATCTGAAGACAACGTCAACAAAG
>JAUPMG010000006.1:17954729-17968025 GCA_031762675.1 Pachysandra terminalis
TGTATAGAAAGATGGCAAATTTTATGCTTTGATCTCTTTGCAAAAGTTTTTGCTGCTCTATTGTGTGCAAATTTCATATTTTTTTTTCATAAATAGCATTTTGAAATTCAAAGCGAATACAGAGATTCTTCTAACCATCCATCAAAATCAAAGCCACAAGAGACCAAAACCCCATAAGAGCGGAGAAAAAAACCTAATCTATATTTAATTATGACCAATCCCTATTTAATTATAACTCCATTACTACCAGAAACAGAACAAAGCATTTTGTGAATATTTCTGCTGCTCTATTACATGGGAATGCTATTGTTAATGGTTTATCTTGGTATTTCAGTTTTCATTTTTGGGATTTGGGAAAAGGGTTGTTTTTGTTTTCAGCTGGAAATGCTATTTTTTCTTTTGTAAGGATTGCATATAATAATCCATGAATGATTGGCATCCTTAATTGTTCTTATTAGTAAGATAGGTATCCGGCATCTTTGCAAACCAATTGCTTCATAGCAGATACTTTGAAGCAGTGTTTTCAAAGTCGGACTATTTGAATCGAGTTCCATTTGGAACAATCTGAATCACTCCCTTGAGTTTCATGTGACTAAGACTTATAGGATACTAATTTAAATCATAAGGTTCAATTTGACTACTGCTTGTGGCCCATATGACTACTGCTCGTGGCCCACAATCTGTTCCAAACTATGGGTCTCTTTTATAATTTTTCCCACCTTAGTCTTTAAAAATCAGTAGAAGAAGACCTAAGTGTATGACATAAGAAATATATACCTCATTTTGTGTTAGGTTCTTAACAATAAGATGCTTTTTCCAGACTTCACATACTTTATCAGATGGATTAATGGTGCCAGATATGTAGGTCTTGCTTTGTCTTGTCTTGTCTTGTCTTTTTTTTTCGTGGGTTATACATCAAAGTATGATTTTGTATGATGGATTTGAATGATCTGTGAGCCTGTCATATACATAATTTGTGTTGTCTTTGTTTTATGGATTATACAGCGACTGAACAAAGTATGATTTTATATGATGGATTTTGAGTGATCTATGACATACATAATTTTTTTAAGATTTTGTTACATTTTTTCTTAATTTTTGTGGAAAATATTTTTGAATCTTACAAGTCAACAATTTGATTCCCAATGTGAATCGAATCCTTTGCCTTTGATTTTACGATTTGATTCGATTTTCACAATGTTGCTTATAAGAGTTTTGAAGGTAAGGAGCTGTGGAGTGAAGATCTTAGGAATAGAGCTATTGCCCTTCTTGTTCAGTGGGCAAGGGTTTTCCCGGAATTTAGTGATGTTGAGTATGGAGATTTTGTGAATAGGTGGGGTGAACTTTAGTAGTGTGATTCACTGATTGTGATTTTTGGGTGGGCTGTCTCAGTGTTGGGCGTCTATACTTGTACATGACATGTGTGGTCTGTAATTTTTCTCCGTACTTATAGATTTATAATATCACAACTTTACTGATTAAAAAAAAAGAAGCAGAGTTTTGGGTTAATGACTTTGGAGAATAGGCGGTTATTAGTAAAGAAAATCCAAGTTGGTGTAAGTTGCTATGGCTTTTTGGTACCAACTAATTCCCCTAGTAGCAGGCTCTTTAGGTTTTTATTTATTTGTTAATCAAATTCCATGCAATATTTTAAAAGGCATGTGAGGCTTATTTCTTTATGAGCTTCAAGACAAGGCTCAAGAAAAATGCCTCAAGGCTTAAGTGTGAGGCTTAAGCTTTAGAGGTTTATCCCATAATATTCATCTAAAATTAATTCCATGGTGCTTATGTCTTGAAGTGTGAGGCATACATGAAGCTCAAGCCTTATTCTCAAGGTCATCTTATATCTAAGGCTTGTGCCTCATACATCAAGTGAAATTCGGGTTTATCCTCACAGAACTAAAGATAGAGCTCATTTGTTTTTATGTTTTAAAATGATATTTCATAATTAAGTTGAATGCATTTAGAGCTCTTAAAACATTTTTTTTGGTTTTATTCCACATTGAGTGTTCCTTACCAATCATTTAAATATTTTGAGAACTAATTTGTAACACCCTTTTTTTTGAAAAATTTACCCATTTCTATATTTTTCATATTTATATTAATAATTTTATATATTTTATGTCTTTATTTATTTAGTATAGATGCATGCTTGTGAGTCTTACGCTTCACTCCTTGAAACTTGTGCATCACACTTTGGTAATGTACACCTCACTTCATGCTTTAACATTCAAAGAATTTATTCCTGTTATTTAAACAATGTCATTGTTTGTACCTTCTTTGGCAATATGGTCAAAGCATCGCTTAGATGACTGCTTTGCCTAGCTGATCTTCTAGTGTCTGCATTAAGACCAAGGCAAACAGTGCTAGCAAGGCGGTTGCCTAGGTGTGGCTTCGAAACGTACAAGTGGATGCCTATACGATAATGTGCTATGTGCTAAAGGTGATAACCGTGTTCATTTTGTTGTATTTATTGTTTACACCACACTGTATTTATCATCATCATCAAATGCCTTATCCCTACATATTTATGTTTATAACATGATTTATTTTCTATTTTTAATGAAAAGAAAATTGTTTTTATTATATTAACAAGTTGACAACTATGGTTGTGTAGTGAAACGATCTAGACAGAAACTTTGCGAGGCAGGTAATTCATATGTGGAAGCTTATTTGAGAACACCACTGCTCCATGTGTACTCTCAATCAACACCATGTTACCTACCAAGTTTCAGTTCCAAAGATGTTTTCTACATGGCATAAAGGACTGACCTTAAGCTAACGTCTTTCTTTTTATAAACTATAAAACTTGAACCATAAAAAAATTGGAAAGCGATTGATACCTGTGACAAAACCCAATACATGTGTACTAATGGTGCTTATGAAGGTTAAAATATTGTCCGCGTGACAAATCGAGAGAAATCCCCTCTATCAAATGGATTGGCCAGATCATTCCTTCATGTGGCAAAAAGAGTCTTACCTCACCAGCCAACATAAGCTGGTGAAGCAGACCAGAATACCTTTTGCCATTAAACAAATTTAGTTGAGGCATTAATGAAGCAAATGTTACTGATATTTGATGACAAATGATAACTTAGATAAATTGGATAATATCAGAAAATTTTGATAAAACTGTAATGATGTTGATATTTGATGGTTTTGATTTTGTTTCTGGACACATTGGCTTGATTTTGTTTTATTTTATTTTTTGGGCGGTTATTTACCAAACTTTCTCTCTTCTTAATTTTGACACCAAATTTTTGGCTAACTTTTGGCGTTTATTTCTGAATTTGTTTCACTCATTAGTTAATAATGTAGATTTAGAAAAATTAATTACTTGATTATGTTGCTTAGGGGAGAGCTCATTGCCTAGGCCTCACCTAGATGCCTTTTCTACACTGTTCCTTTGTCAACCATGTTGCCCTCTGCCTCAGTTTTTGTAGTATCATGGTTCTCCTTGTTTGCATCTTTGTAAATTGGTTGCCTTCACAAATCCAGGTTCTCACTTTACTTGTGCTATTTGGGTGCAGAAGTGGATCATACTATAATTTTTTATTGTCAAATTTTTGTCTTTTTTCAAAGTATAGTGGCAGCTGCTGCATAGATGCAATGGCATTTTTTCTGTTACCCTTTCCATTTGTATATGATGATTTTTTTTTTCGCTGAGAAGAAGCATCATATATTTATTCCGAAGACCTCAGTTTTAAGTACAGCAAGGTTCTGGCTACTCAGCTTTTAGGCTAACTTCCTTTTTTGCTAAATAGTCAAGAGTGAGGAAGGGGTTGTTATAGGGTTCTCTGGGTGGTCTTGGTACTTTTTTTTTTTTTTTTTTCGTAGAATGCAATGAGGCTTCACATGGCTTACAACCATTGCATTGCTCTAACTTCAAAGGAAATGGTTTAATGAATGCCCATATCATTCAATTTGTTATCTTAGGAGATTTATTATATATGCTCTTTGTAATGTAAAGGCAGGGTTGCACCGGGCCTAAAACTCTTGCCCTAAATCAGGAATGCTCCAAGTTGCTTTTTGTAAGGAAATGATTCAACTAGTGGCAAAACTATAGTGCCTTTTGCAAATTGCATTCCTTTTGGGTGTAATACCCAACTATTGTCTCATTTGGTATTAGTTTCGCAAATCTTCATCGCTTGTGAGAAACGTTTTGATTCCCACTCTGAGAAGCAAAGTCGCTTCTTGGTTGTCTGGTTGTCTGACCAAGTATATAAAAATATACAAAGCTCAAGACTTTTGTAAGTAATTGACTAATTGAGATTGGAATAAGATTGCATGACAAGGCTCCACCCTAGACCAAGTGTTCTATCCATTCCCAAAAAAAAAAAAAAAAAAAAAGTTTTCATATTTGGTCCATGTTACCCCGCCATTGGTTAGTAAACTGGGCCCTCAACTTCCTCCCCATCCCCCCAATTGCCTCATTCTTCTTCAGGTGTGGGTTTACATGCTTTAGTGCCTAGGGATCAGGCGTGACTTGGTTAAATCTAGATATGAATATTATACTTTTAGTTTACATCTGTAAGTTTTGGCTCCTTCAAGTTCAAAGTCCAGATTGGAGCCCGGTTTTATTGGCTATTCGTTTCGTAGCCAAAGCTTATAAGCCCATTAATCTCTAACAAGTCCGAGCCTGAGACCCTCCTTGCCATTGATGAGATTTACCTCCGTTTCAAAACTGTAATACATGCAGACAAGTCAAGCTCGAGAGAGTACAAATCAATATCAAATGGGTAAGGAACCCAATTATTCAGAATGGATGAATAGTCCTATGCAGAACAAATAACAATGACATGAATTTGCAGGTGGCAGTTTCCCCTTAATAAATTGGGATTAAAAATAAATCAATACATCTGGAACTTGGCTTTCGTTTTCTCAAAGACTTGTTCTGCAATGATGGCTCCTGAGCCATCTGCTCTTTTGATCTCTAAATGAGCCTTCTGATAAAACCCAGTACCCCTTAGTGCATCTGCGATGAAATCGTCAAAGCCAATTGCTATCGCAGCTTCAGCCTTGGCCCCATAGACCAACCTCTGCACCACAATAGCAACATAAATTAGGGAACTACACAAGGCATTCACAACAAGTGGGAAGAGAAAAGGGGAAAGGAGGTGGAAACCTTGATTCTTGAAAGATGGATAGCGCCAAAGCACATTGGGCAGGGCTCACAAGAGGCATATATCTCACAGTCTGAAAGCTCAACTCTATTGAGCCTTTTGCATGCCTGATAATAATAGAATCATTTCACGCATAAGAGCAATGCCTATGATCAGTAGATACAATTTCACAAAACTTTTATAGCTGCAGAATATACTAGTACAAAAGCATTGACAGTCCACGTTGATAACTTCCTCGCAAGACCCATCTTTTTGCAAGTAAACCATTAAAATCGCTTCACCAATTTGGTGAATTTACTTCAATAATATAGTATTGGGTATTTCTAAAACAAGAACACCTCGTATGGAGATTCATCATGATTAGATAAACCAAATCGACCTTCGATATATGATAAAACAACCGACTGGTAATTAAGCTCATCACAAGAAACACATCCAACTTCAAATCAATCATTTCAAAAAGAAACTGTTCTCCCAAAACTATGACCAAGTTTACCAAATTACTTTATATGCCTTAAGATCTAACTTCTACAGATCAACTCTCGCGTTCAAAGATACAATGTTTACGGCTTTTCCTAATTCCCCAACAAATAACAGACTACAGCATCCTGCAAAGATTCTAGCCATTTTACATAGTGATAAGTACACCACGTCCTCAAAAACAAAGTTTTTACATCAGAGAATCAAGCACCATCCTCAAATTTTTCTTTTCCTTTTCAAAGCATTTTTGTTCGACAAGAATTCTCTTTTGAGGTTGTCAATCATAACTGTACTGTGATTTTTGGCCGAAAAAAGTCCGCCAAAGCAAAAGCAGCGATCCCAGCTTGAAGAACTCCTCATGTATCTCAGAGACTAGAAAACAAAAGCTTGAACCTCCTACCAAATTGTGATGTAACCAAACTGGCTCATATGCCCCGACCATTAATTCATATTAATTCTCTGAGGGAAGAATCTCCTCTTAACTGGTGATTAAACTCCATTCACAATCTTTGATCCAAGATCAGTGAGACTCCAAGTGGCAATCAAGGTCTCAATGCTAAGATCATAGGATCTATATAACTTTTTCTTATTTCTATTTCTTTTCTTTCTTCTTTCCCTTAACCTTTTCTTTTCATTTTTCCTATGGATAGGCACCATAGAGACTTACACCCTTATGAAAAATTAACTAGCAGATTGCATATCACTTCTAAAGCATTTCCAAAGATAAACGGCACAAAAAGCCAACAACTGCCCTAACACCACCATATTCATATTGTAACCTTTATAATTCCTAGCACCCTAATTTCATTGGCAACATACCAGCTCCCATTTTTTCCCCCTTTGCATTAGTACGATCATACAGGAATCATACATCATTTTAATAATTTGAACGAAAGCATTCAGTTAAAAGGGTGCTAGAGAGAATACCTTTCATAAGGATTTCCCAACAATTTAAGGAAAGATGAATCATCTCATGGATTGAAAATTTATAATGAAAAGCTACATAATTCAAGGAGAAGAATAATCATGGTTTCTTAATGAACCTGCAAAACCAATTGAAGTTTCTACTCGCCATTTCAAAGACCCAAATTTAGAACCCACAACCAAGAAATCTGAAGGGGAGACTAAATCCAGGATACATCTATAATCTGTTCATGAAGTCAACTAAAATATAAATTACTTTTTAATGTGGAGACGCATTAAAAGATGAGTGAAGCATGTGATGCATCCCGCTAAAGAGTAAAAGAGTCACAAATAAATATAGATAGGGCTGTAAATGGGATAAGCTGAGCTCGTTAGTGTTTGTGGCTCGTCAGAAATTAATGGCCTCAGGCTTGGCTCGGTTAGTTTTCCAATTGAGTCAATTAGATTAATTTTCGTATGGGATGCTCCCGAGTGGAACCCATATGAGAAGAGAGAACTCCATGTTTCCCTGGATAAATTGCCCTAACATCCAGCAAGTACCTTCCCCTCCCCCTTCTCCTTTTGGAAAGGTGATAGGTAAAATATATCCATATGAGTAAAAGCAAAACATATTCCAGAGTAAAAAAATTGCCTACAAGTGCCTTATTTAGCAAGAAGATTGACTAAACAATTAGAACCACTAGATTCACTCAAATGAGATAAATAAGAGGTGCTCTTATTGAGAATATCTGACCTCTCTTACGGCTGTCACCTCAGCATGTGCAGTTGGATCTGTGTTTCTCAAAACCATGTTGTGGCAACTTACAACAACTTCATCATTACAAACAACAACGGCACCAAAAGGTCCTCCATCTCCACATTCTACCCCTTTATATGCTTCTTCAACTGCTCTTGTTAAAAATTTGTGGTCTCTATCCTGTACAGCTGGTTGCCATTACAGAAAAATAAAAGATAAAACACCATATATATCAGTTTTGCTAATAACAAGTCTGGCTAACAATAAATCAAAACAGGGCTTTCAAAGAGGCAAGCTAGATCAGCTCAACTTGATTAAAGTGCTATCTCAGTAAGGGTTGCAATGAAAGCATAAACCTTAAAATATCACAGTTTGGAGGAAAACCTTAGCTGAGCTTGGGATGACTCAGCTTAGTAAACCATGGCTTGTTATTACTGTAATGTAGATCTATACTAGGTATTATGAATGAGAACAATGTAACATATATTTTGCTATTGCTGCTTGACAATGTTTCAATGTTTTCTTTTATGTTCTTTTGATATATGATAACATATGATATATGCACCGCCATTACCTTGTTGATGACCAGCAAATGCAGAAGCTACAGAAATGGTTCCATCCTTGGTTTCCAAGACTATAATTATGAAAGAGAAAAGGAATTAGAAAAAAATAAGCAAGCACAAACTTTTCCAAGTAATGAAACAACTAGGTGCAAAATGCGATTGGATTATTTAATAATTCCTAAAAGCACAGAACTGAAACTGCGATTTACATGGCAAATGAAAAACTAAGAGAACGAATCAAAACATAGATCTTTGATAGTTGATTCTACAAATACCCAAAATTCCACTAGGAATTCATAATCTCCATGTACAAACAAATCCTGTAATAGTTATGCATACCCAAAAATAGAATTTTACACGAAAATCAGCATAACGAAGTCCAACTAAGAATTCCAACTCTAAATCCATGGTAAAACATACCCATCAAGCAGAAAAAAACATGTATAAGAGATCTAAATACAAGATGACAACAATTCCCCAAATACAAATTCCTCAATAAATCCAACGCAAAACCCAGAAAGCAATGCATAAAACATCAGATCCGAGCCCAAAAATGCAAAGATCAAACAGATTAGAGAGAAATGAAAAACAGAAAAAAAAAAAAAAAAGTCGGTAAGACCTTACCATTAGCTTCTTCCATGGCGTAAACCAAATTGGACTGAAAAGATATCAAGAAACGGAAGAAGTAAGTCTCTCGTTGGACCCAAAAACTAGAGAGATAAATATGAGAAGGAAAGGACAAGAATTGAATCTTTGAGAAGATACAAAAGAGAGGAAAGCGGATTTGATTCCGTTCTTCTATCTTTTCTCCGGAAAGGCGTCGTGACAGTATAAAACGGTACGGTAGGTAGAGTAGTCCAATTTGCTTTGGAAGGACGGTTGGAAACTACAGCGTGACTAGTAGGCTACTGACTTTTCTACCGTGCAATTTTTTGTTGATAAACGGGACACCCTAAAAGTGACCTATTTCATTACTTTACTAGACTGTCGCATTTGTCAAAATGTTAAGAAGCAATGCGTTTTTCCTGTTTTTTTTTATTTTTTTTATTTTTTTATTTGTGGTTTGCCAATGTGTCCCCAGGCTTCGCCCAAGACTGTTCCTCCAAGTTACTGTCGAGCCGGGACCCCTCCCAACAAGGTTTGGAGCATTTACAAGGATTCGTTATTGAGACCACTTGCTTAAGCGACCCGAGTCTCTTCCACTCGGACCAACTTCCGTGCAACGCGTTTAGGCCTTTACCATTTAAGGTAGTTATGTTAGTTAAAGGATTGTATATGAGGATTTAAGGCTTAAGAAACTAACAAGGGTTCTTAGGAAAAGAATCTATATCTATATCCCACCTAGTTATTTTCTGTTACGTATTGGTGATGCAGAATTTGTAACAATTCTAAATTCAAATTCATAAGTTTTGAATTCACAAATACAAAAGCATCAATAAAGATAAAGTCCGAAAAGTTTGTCTCATGATAGTTTAAACTGTCGCTCAGCCGTTATATTTAAAATCTAGAAGATCAAGAACTGAATGACATGTGTTTCATTCATAAAGTTTTATAAAGCAACGTTTCGTTTTTATCACCGCCATACCTAATAAGACAAAAATCCCCTCAGATAAGATATATAACAGATATATAAATAACTGAGATTTTAACACGTGATGAATTGAGAATTCATTGCAATCTTCTTTACATAAACGAGTCTTTCGAGTTCTACAAACATTTTCTCTGCCTTTTGTCCCTTTTTCTGAAAGATTTCTTTTTGGTAATTCAATCCATGTTCTTTCGAAAAAGACGAAAGTTACTTTATACTTCTTACAAGGTGATCAGTATATTGAACGAATTTGCTCATGTAAAGACCTTACTGTGTAAGTTTCTCATCAAGCAATTCGATTTTCATGATCAATAATCCCTGTAAGAGAACTGCGTGTCTTTCGACAAGTGTCTTTCGAATTACTCTTAAGTAAAGTGTACAATTTAATCTCACGAATCCATAACTGTCACTCGAAAGTAACATATGGAGAGGTAATAACATGACTTCGTAGTATTTAAGGGTACTTCAAAGTCAGTGAAGTTGAATCCATAAATGTCACTCGAAAGTGACATATGGAGAGGTGATAGCATGACTTTCGAAGCATTCCTTTTCGAAGATATTTCAAAGTCAATGAAGTCGTCATTCGGAGGTATTCTCTCGGGATGAACGGAAAGTGTATTTCGAGAGTTCTTTTAATGAGAACTCTTTCGAAGTCATCTTTCAAAGTCAACCGAATGTAAGAGTTTATTTCGGGTGACAACCCTCATTTATGTCATTTGAAGGAGACATAACTCTTTAGTCATATAAAAATTGTGATTAGCCGTTAGTCTATTTGAGGGTGACATAACTCTTGACGAATTGACCATCTCAGGGATGAAATGTACAGTAACCGTATTTTCCTGTAAGGTTTCCTTCACTGCGGGGTTTAACCTTTGACCGGCAGTTTAACCTCATATTAGGTTAGAGATGATCGTTTCTTCATGTCAAGCCAAAAAAACCATTAGTACAGCTGATGTGGCTCAATAGGGGTGCTAGCACTTTTCAGCGTTCATACTTGGGAGATAGTGGAAGGAGCAGGTAACTGCTTTATGCATATGATGTGGCATATGTAGATGTATCTTTTAAGCGTACATACGTGTTTTAAGATTATGCCACGTGTCCAATGGTTTAAATTATACCGTTGGATCATCAGTATCAATTTAAAATTTTAGAAGATATTAATCATAAATTGACTTCCACTTTAATAGGAGTATTTTTTGTCAGTAGTCTACATAGCAGAAATTAACTGGGCATCCGAACATAGGGTCCTTAAGCCCCATTACTTAATACAGGGCAAATGTATGAAAAGGATTAGGATTCATCTTTGAATGAGTCCCACCTAATGGGGGATATGGATGCAAAAAGATTAGGTCAATTGCACAACTTTGTAATTTTTTGATTTGTATGTTTTATTTTAAGATTTTTTAACTACTTTTTTCAGAAAGTTGAATTCAAACTAATGAAGTCCAGGATACTACATTGCTTGCTCAAGCATAACAAGTTATGCTTTCTTTCTTTGGAGTGAGATAAGATCATTAGAGCTTACAATCATTTGTTAATGTTTTTGTAATGTGGGTCTTATTAAATTGTTATGTAGACTCCATGCGATTTGGATGAGATCACAATTAGGGTTGTCAAGGAACCAAGCTTGAGCTTTATAATTAAGCTCGCCAACCACAGTCTCAACATCTTAAGAAGCCTGAGCCCAATTTGGGTGGGTTTGACTCGGTTCATATATGGTATTATATATCTGTATTCCTATAGTATATATTATATTTATACATAATAATAATAATTGTCTAATGTGTCTACATCTAGTCAAATATTTTTTCTAATTAAACTAAAAGTTAAAAATCATTTACTCTTAGTCCTTATTTGAAAACCCTAGTTTAATGTAAACCTTTATTTTCTTTGTAATCTTCTTGATTACTTGCTCTTTCTTCAATCTTCATCATTGTTGTTGATTCTGAATCGCAAATGAGAACCAACAATGGTACCTAATTATTATATTAATTCGACTAATATAGCTATAGCATAAGACTTCGATCAAAGAAAGTAGTGAAGCAGGTGAGGCATGGACTAGGTCATTTTCTTTAAGGTGATTTACACCCTTGCGGAAAATTTGTACGTAGCCGCGAGAAATCACTACATAACACCCTTAGGATATAACATCCTAGATAAAAACAATAATCGAAAGATAAATTACAGATAAACTAGAAATAACAAAATAGTTTTAGAAATCACAGAGAAGACAGAGATAGTCGTTATAATGAAAACGTTCTGAGCAAGGTATTTTATAGAGGAAAACATCACCGTTTGGAAATCTTATTATAATAACCTCAACTTTTATAGGGATTTATTTGTAATTAATTAAAATATATGGGTAATTTAAAATTTTAATAAATTAGTTTACATGTTTGACTTTGACTGTTTGTGATTGGTGGGTTGCACAATAGGAAACTAAAGTGCTTTACACACAATCATAACTCTTTAAGTTATAATGTGTAACTAATATATATAGGAACATTTAAATCATAATTTAAAAGACTAATAAATATTTTAACCTAGAATAATTAATAAATCAAAACTATAGGTTATGTACAAAGGACATTTTAGCTAAATAGAAACTTGTTTAATTGATTAAACTAAAACTAACCAAATGAGACCTAGCTCTAATAATTAATTAGTTGGACTGAAGTAAAACCCAATAGGATTAAAGCCCAACTAAAACTTAAGCTCAATTAACTTAATTAATAACTAATTTTCGTATTAATTAATACATGTTAATTAAATGTCAACTTATAGTACAACTCGGACACTAGACTAAGGTTAGAACAACCACTAATATTCCTAATATAATTAGAAGACTTAAAGCCAAGGGTTGGGATTAATTAGACTAATCTAAAGGCTAATATTAAAAGATAAAAGAACCTAATCTAATTAGGATTAAGATAGGATAAGCTTAATCATTCACTCACACTAGCACTAGAACACCTTTCATCAAAAAGCTGTAAAATAATTAATAACTTAATCTAAGGGCTGTAAATCAATCTAACTTAATTAACTAATCCTAAATTAAGTAAAAGAATATTGCATTATATATAGGATAGATTGGGACGTGTGAATCATAATCAAGAGGGAGAGAGAGAGAGAGAGATTGAGAGTATTGTTGGAACTGCTGGAACTTGGAGAAGAAGGTTCAGATTTGTAGCTTGAAGAGGAGAAAGAAGAAGAGTCATCAAGAACTCATGTAAGTATTTGAATTAAACTCTATTTTCGATTCGAACTAGGTGTCTATGTCACATTCAATGAATATGACATAGCACAACCTTAGAATCATTGTTTTTATACTCTTTTCATAAGAACTAAACCTAGAAAACTGTACAGACCTAATCGACTGAGTCCCGGACCTAGACCTGTGTACATATTTTATATTTTCTGAGATTCTCCTGTTCGTTAGGAATCCAACAAAATAAGTTTAAGGTGATTCTGATAAGTATTGACCAAGTTATGACCAAAATACCGACTGAATGTCAAAACTGGAAAACCCAGAAAACCCCCAACCGCCGAGCCAGAATCCTACTGGAATCCTACCGGAATTTTCCCATAAACTAATTTAACACTGTTTAGCCTACCGGTTAGCTCGCTGGTAGGACCAGTGTCTGCATTTTATGAGTTTAAACCCCTTCCTAGGCTGCCGGTAGCCAACCAGTGTGCCAGTTAGGCCGCCGGACAACCCATGTTCACTTGATTTATATGTTTTATGCCATATATTGGATTCCTGATTGATTGTTATTGATTTTATATTGATTATCATGATTTTCTAACACGAATTGATGATTAATTTAATTGATTGGAAATTATATGTGTGTGACCATATTTTATACATGATTCAACTTATTT
>JAUPMG010000006.1:17968125-17978536 GCA_031762675.1 Pachysandra terminalis
TCCTCAAAAGTTAACTATTGAAGAGAGGATTGCCCAAGATCAATGAACACCACATCTCAGCTTTTGCTGACCGATGTAGGACACTCAATAACAACAACGTTGTGCCAAACCCAGATACAACCTGACTTTTGGCTTACCAAATCTGTCCAAAGGGGGGCCCGTCCCTACTTGCAGTACAATTATTTATCTAAAAAGTAATTCTATTAAGAGGTGGAGACCTTAAGCATACCAAACTCCACAAGTTCATGAATCAAATTAGAGGAATCACAACTTGTTCTAATGTATTTCTTGGTGAAAAGTCCAATAAATATTAAAATATTTGATGGCTAATACAACATGTGACAATACGTGGGTGGAATAGTTATCCAAGTGGCCTATCCAATCCAGAGTACATATGGTCTTGTCTTTTTATGCACCAGAAGTTGAAATGGGATGGAATCTAACAACCTTCGGATCAGATAATCCTAAACTGTACTGTACTACACTTTGCAAAACAGCTCAATTTCCATTTCATGAACATTTCTTCACCCATTTACAGAAAAAAAATAAAAAATTGATGATGGACCTCGAAATAATTCATATTAGTTCTCCGAGGAAAGAATCTCCTCTTCCACGGTGATTAAACTCCATTCACAATCTTTAATCCAAGATAAGTAAGACTCCAAGTGGCAATCAAGATCTCAGCGCAAACATCAAAGGATCTATAACTTTTTCCTCATTCTATTTCTTTTCTTTCTTCTTTCTTTTAACCTTTTCTTTTCATTTTGACTATGGATAGGCACCATAGAGACTTATACCCTTACGAAGAATTAACTAGCAGATTGCATATCACTTCCAAAGCATTTCCAAAGATAAACAGCACAAAAATCCCTGAACCACTGCCCTAACACCTCCATATTCATATTACAGCCTTTTTTATTCTTAGCACCCTAATTTCATTGGCAACATACCAACTTCCATTCTTCCATTTTTTTACCCTTTGCATTAGTATGATCAAACAGGGATCATATCTGTAACTTTTCCACTCTAATCCACAGCTAATGCCAGCATTTTAATAATTTAAACAAAAGCATTCAGTTAAAAGGGAGCTAGAGAGAATACCTTTATAAGGATTTCCCAAAAATTTAAGGAAAGATAAATCATCTCATGGATTGAAAATTTATAATGAAAAGCTACATAATTCTAGGAGAAGAATAATCATGGTTTGTTAATGAACCTGCAAAACCAATTGAAGTTTCTACTTGCCATTTCAGATACCCAAATTGAGAACCCACAACCAAGAAAACTGAAGGGGAGACTAAATCCAGGATACATCTCTATTCTGCTCATAAATCAAGTAAAACATAAATTACTTTTTAATGTGGAGACGCAGTAAAAGGTGACTGAAGCATGTGATGCACCCCGCTAAGGAGTAAAAGAGTGGCAAATAAATATAGATAGGGCTGTAAATGAGCTGAGCCGAGCTCGTTAGTGTTTGTTTAGGCTCAAGATTGTCAAAAATTAATGGCCTCAGGCTTGGCTCAGCTAGTTTTCTAATTGAGTCAATTAGATTAATTTTCACATGGGATGCTTCCAGAGTGGAACCCATATGACAGGAGAGAACTCCATGTTTCCCTGGATAAGTAAAATATATCCAATATAAGAGTAGAAGCAAAACATATTCCCAAGTAAAAAAAATTGCCTACAAGTGCCTTATTTAGCAAGAAAATTGACTAAACAATTAGAAGCACTAGATTCACTAAAATGAGATAAATAAGAAATCTTCTTTTCGAGAATATCTGACCTCTCTTACTGCTGTCACCTCAGCATGTGCAGTTGGATCTGTGTTTTTCAAAACCATGTTGTGGCAGCTTACAACAACTTCATCATTACAAACAACAACAGCACCAAAAGGTCCTCCATGTCCACATTCTACCCCTTTATATGCTTCTTCAACTGCTCTTGTTAAAAATTTGTGGTCTCTATCCTGTACAGCTGGTTGCCATTACAGAAAAATAAAATAAAATAAAAGATAAACACCATATGTATCAGTTTTGCTAATAACAACTCTGGCTAACAATAAATCAAAACAGGGATGTCAAAGAGCCAAGCTAGATCAGCTCACTATTAGTATTATCAAAGTGCGATCTCAGTAAGGGTTGCAATGAAAGTATAAACCTTAAAAGATCTCAGTTTGCAGGCAAACCTGAGCTTGGTATGACTCAGCTTAGTAAACCATGGCTTGTTATTACTGTAATGTATATCTATACTAATTATTATTAATAAGAACAATGTAAAGTATAATTGTAAAATTATTCATTGAAATTTCATTTTATTAAATGTAGCCTTGATTTTAATAGGTTGTTATTGTTGTGTGTGTGTGTGCGTGTTTTCTGGTTCTTCTAGATATACATTTCATGGCTTTTGGCCACATTGACCCAAAAGATGCAACTTTGTTGAGCTGTACCAAACATGAGCTAACCATGTAACCCAGAGCTTGACCAGAAAGCAATCCTGATTCCAAATATTAATGAGCTCAATCAAAGATGGGAAAAAACTTGGGCGGCAAAGCTGGTTTACAACCCTAAATCTGAGCTAGCTGTCAAGTAAACTGCGAGAATGACAACCAATGCTTTATCTGGATGGTGAACAATATGGAACTCATTATTCAACAATTCCTACTAGCGGATCCAAAGAATTGAATGATGATAACCATACAAATTATTATGGTAGTTAAGAGGACAAGAGAAGAATCCAGTAAAGGGTATTTAGAATGTAAGTTATGATGATTTAATTGGGTCAATTTCTGACGTACAGAATCAACCACAATCTCGTCACTGCATACCCTTGGAGAAAAAAATGTGGAAATAGATATTAACCATCGACATAATATTTTGCTATTGTTGCGCAACAATGTCTCAAAAGTTTCCCTCTTTTTTGATATAGGATACAAAAAATATATAATATATGAGATGAAAAATGTAACATATGATATATGAACCGCCATTACCTTGTTGATGACCAGCAAATGCAGAAGCTACAGAAATGGTTCCGTCCTTGGCTTCCAAGACTATAATTATGAAAGAGAAAGGAATTAGAAAAAATAAGTAAACACAAACTTTTCCAACTAATGAAACAACTAAGTGCAAAATGTGAATGGATTATTTAATAATTCCTAAAAACACAGAACTGAAACTGCGATTTACATGGCAAATGAAAAAGTAAGAGAGCGAATCAATATATGAAAAAGCAAACATAATTGTATTGCCATGGAAGAGAATAACTATAGCAAGAGAAGCCAAGATGAAGAGAGAGTGAGAAAACAAGAAGCTGAATCGAGCTCTAGTGCTAAAAAAGTTTCAAACCTAGAACATGAAAACCTGATACCGATCTCATAGTCGCAAATCAATCTATCGCAATAGTACCAAAACCTTGAAATGGAAAGAAATAGAACCCTAATATATTTTATAAAAATAAATAAATAAAAGAGAAACCAGAAATACATAATAAACATATATTTACTAATCATTGTCAATGTAAAATCACATCACAAAGTATAAATCAATCAAAAGGTTAATAAAGTTTAACATAAATCTTTGATAGTTGATTCTACAAATACCCAAAATTCCATGTGGAATTCATAATTCAGCCCATAATACCACCAAGTAAAAGGGGTAATATGTGAATATAAACAAGATGAAGAAGCATACTCAAACAAAATCTCCGTGTAAAAACAAAGCCTGTAACAGTTTACCCAGAAAGAGTTTTGCCCGGAAAATGTGGTGGTGATATAATCTAGTAAAATACCAGTCTTACCCAAATAATCATAATCAGAGATTTTGAAAAGAAAGACAGAAAAGGGCTGGAAAAAAAAACATGAACTCAGCATAATGAAGATCCCAAACAGATCCAACTAAGAATTCTAACTCTAAATCCATGGTAAATCATATAATAACGATGCTAAACATACCCATCAATCAGAAAAAAGTATAAGAGATCTAAATACAAAGTGACAACAATTTGACCCATTTGAGAATTCCCCAAATACAAATTCCTCAATTGAATCCAACGCAAAATCCAGAAAGCAATGCATGAAAAAAAGTTAAGAAACATCAGATCCGACCACAAAAATGCAAAGGATCAAACAGATTAGAGAGTTAAAAGGAAGAAAATGAAAAAAAAAAAAAAAAGAAAAAATCGGTAAGACCTTACCATTAGCTTCTTCCATGGCGTAAACCAAATTGGACTGAAAAGAGAACACAAATAAAATATCAAGAAACGGAAGAAGTGAGTCTCTCGTTGGACCCAAAAACTAAAGAGATAAACCGGAAGAAAAAAAAAGAGGAGAGGACAAGAATTGAATCTTTGAGAAGTGAAAAAGAGAGGAAAGCGAAAGAGGAAAAAAGGGTTTAGATTTGATTCCGTTCCTCTATCTTACTCCGGAAAAGCGTCTTGAGTCGTGACAGTGTTAAACGGTACTCCAATTTTGCTTTGGAAGACTTCGGAAGGACAGTTGGACACTACAGCCTACTGACTTCAATTTTGTTGACAAACGGGACACCCTAGAAGTTACTTATTTTGGTTACAAAACCTTTGGTTGGCGTGTCGCATTTGTCAAAATGTTTGTGAGGGAGGTTAAGAAGCAACGCGTTTTTGTACATCCCATCCTCTATCTAATACGGCAACGTCATAATTTGTTGCCAAACAAAGTGGGAATACAATTTGATTATTTGTTTCTTTTTCAGATAATATATTGCTTTTTCTACAGAATTAGTTTCACACTTGAACCCTGCAAAAGATGAGAACGGATTTGACGTGGGACAGACACAATGTCACATGTGAAATTATCATGTTGCCTCTTGTGGATCCCACCGTGATGGGTAACATAATAATTTCACATGTAAAACTGTGTCTATCTCATAACAAATCACCCCCACAGCAAATCACCCCACAACATATCCACTCCCAAAAAAGATATACATGGGGCCTGTCATATGAGGCAATTTGATCCAATGAATACCATTTAAGGTAATCGTGTTAGTGAATGGGTTTCATTTGAGGATCTAAAGGGTCTTTGGTATCCCATCCGGTTATTTTCTGTCACGTATCAATTTAAAATCTTAGAAGACTATTAATTTTAAATTGGCTTCTACTTTAATCCGAGTATTTTTTATCACTACTAATCTACGTGGAAGAAAGTAATTGGGTGGGGACATACCTTAGGAGAATAGACCCCTTAATACGATTTGAAAACCGCCAAACATGGATGAGATCACAGTTAGGATTGTCAAGGAGCCAAGCTTGAGCTTTATAGTTAGCCTCACTAGCCAGAGCCAAGTGCTTTCCAAGGTCTCAATCTAAAGACAAAAGTTCATTATCTTTAGAAGCCTGAGGCCAACTTGGTTGGGTTTGGCTCGGTTCTATATATATGGGGTATTGTATATCTATGTTTCTATATTATAAATTATATTTATACATAGTAATAATTGTCTAATGTGTCTACATCTAGACAAATATTTTTTCTAAATTAAACTAAAAGTTAAAAATAAACTCATAGTCCTTGTTTGAAAACCTTAGTTTAATGTATACCTTTATTTTCCCTTTAATCTCCTTAATTATTCCTTCTTTCCTCAATCTTCAACATGTTAAGAAAGAAAGATAAAACAATGACGAAGAAATCAAGTACACAAAGATACAGATTTACATGATTCGAAAAATTGTGCCTACGTCCATAGATGTACACCCAATTCTATTGTTTTCGAATCTCAGGGTAACGTGTTACAGAGAGCAACTATAAAAGCATGAATAAATACCATGAAATTAGGACTAAATATAATAAAAGTAAACTTATTATTATAACCCTAGTCCCCCACGATTGGCGTTCAATGTTAGCAGATCATCAATATTTCTTAGTTGCCCCAATAACATCAGTCTCCACATAACAACACAATATTGTTGTGAATGCCATTAATGGACCTCCATCTTTTCAAAACTCGATGTAGGTTGACGAGTCCGAATGTTGCTTAAAGTTTACGAGCCCAAACCAAGTTGAGTTGGGAACGCTCAACTCGTTTACAATTACAGCCCTAATCACAATCCCTGCAAATAAATTGAAGCAAATAATTGAGTCATCATATAGGGTTTAAATGTATCATGATTTCCATGAGAATGAGTGTACATGTTCTTTGATCCTAATAAATTAAGGGTCCCTTATAATTATATTTCTTTCTTTATTTTGAGTAAGCAACTAAAAGCACGGGTTCCCTAAATTCCTTTGGCACTTAACTGGATTTGGTAAGGTTATAGGTAGGGTCTGTTTGGTACCATGCAGCACACCATGTGCCAATGCAATCAGTAACTAGGAAATAAAAGAATTATCGTAGTGGTCATGATATCTCTGAACCTCAACTCACGGATCTGGCCTCCCCTTCTATCCTATATGATCTAATCCCTCAAGAACTCAATCTCCTATATAATCACTCACTGGTCTAATTGTTCAGATCAGAAATGGCTTCTTGGGTTCGCACCATCACATCCCCATTTAGAAAAGCTTTCAGTACTACTTTCTTTAAAAACCATCCAAGGGATCATAACAAGTCCGAACCACCAGGTACGTCATCATCATCATATATGTGTTGCATTCAAAGGCTTTACTTTATATATGATTTTGAATTGGTGCAGGGCATGATAAACGTGTGGTAATGGATTTATATGGTGAGGTGATGGCGTGTGCTTACGAGGATGTGCATGTTATGTGGTCCATTCTTCACAATTCCAATAAGCCCAGAATCCGCATCGTCAGTTCTTGATATGAATATGATGGAAATCCCTATTTCAAAGTAGCTAGAATTGGCCTTGTACATGTAGTATTTCCAATTTAAGATGAGGGAAATCCCCATGGTTAATCAGAATCATGGCGAGATTTAATGGGAAACCATTCCTTAATTGCACCTTCATTCTAGCTCGATCTCCTTAATCTATGTACATATTTTTGGATACACACACATACGCGTATTATTCAATTGTAGTCATGGAAACACCTCATGATCACACTAACACTAAACAGTCTCTCTCTCTCTCACACACACACACACACATATATAAAGACCTAATTAATTGAGTTTGTTTGAGGCATGCATAAAAAGATAATGGAAATGGAAAACAACTTCATATATAGGAATTACTTGTGTAGAGGAAATTACTAAAAAAGAAAATAAAAAATATACTGCCAAAATCCAAGTGATATATACAGAACAAAATCATCTAAAACAAACATATATATGATATGATATGACTGAAAGAAATTAAAGAGAGATAAGACAGACTTAGGCCTTCCTAAAATATATAATCAAACAAGATTGAATGAAGACACACCAGTACATCTAGATTCTAGCTAGACATTATTGAAACCATTAGACCATGAAGAAGAAGAAGTATTATTCCCAAAGGGCACATCCCCAGTAACACCCAAGTTCTGATGATCATTTGGATTCATCACTTCCATAAACCATGGTTGCTTCTGCAATGCCTCCATTGCACTCTCCAATGACGCCTTTTCACCGTTAATCTCTCCTCCGTTATTGTTCCTTCTGCAGCTTTTGTCCATTGTCTTGAGCAATTCTTCTCCTCCATTGTTGTTCCTCCTGCTGCAAGTTTTGTCCATTGTCTTGAGCATTTCGATCCGCTGACCGATCGCCTTGATCCTCTCCTCCACCAACCATGCCAGGTTTCCCAGATCCACGATGCTCACGCCATGTAAGTACCCCTTCTGACCTGTCAAGCTCTGATGCATAAGATGCTCCATCTCCATCTCCCTGTTCTCCTTCTGATGTTTCTTCAGTTGCTCCATGGTTTTATTTATGCTCTGCCTTAGGAAAGCTTCCTGGTTCATCATTTTCTTGCTCTGCTCCATCTCCGGCAAGCTTCTGAACCTGCCGATCACACGGTGCGCCTCCAGAAGGGGTGGCCAAACCTCTGGTTCAGACTCAAAGGGACTGAAGATGACGGCACAAGCACCGACTCCGCATAGAGTACTAAGCTCACTCACCTTCTTCATCAGACCCTTCTTCCTTTTCTTGAAGGTGGCTCTCCTAGCTGAGTCGTTAGCAATCCATGCAAGCTTAATCTTCTTCCTAGCCATGGAGAAAGAAAAAATGAAGAAGAATAGATGGTTTGGGTCTCCTGTCCTGAACAGTATTTATATCTAGTGTTGGACGAAGAGTGAATCGAGACAATAATGTCAGAAGATCTTTGTAGGATAGTCTTCTTGTCCTTGGAGAGATTGGTGGCATTTAAGATTTTGTTTTAGGTTAAAAAATCTCGGGAAAGAAGATTTTGGACAGTTAATATGAAATTAATGACTATTGTGGTTTTTCGGAAGCACATTGTATTTCTTGCTGTACCAATCACATGATGCTAAGTAAGCAAAACAAAATCGACTACCAATAAATCTAAAACCATAAAAGACATATTAACCCTAACCTGACCTCCACTCTAGCCAGAGTAACCGATTACTGCTTCTGTTGATGTTTGCGCGGCGACAAAAGATTGGTATTGTAAGAAATATCGCAAGACGAAAATCTTTGACGGTTTTCCTCCCTTGTTTTTTACTTCAATGGGGACAACTCATTGTTAGAGTATTTCGTTTGGAGCGAAAATGGTGGAATATAAACACGATCGTGTGTATATGCACATCACGTATTCAATTGATTTTGTCTTTTAGTGACAATGTGAGAAATAATTAGATGTGTGATGTGCAGACACGCATGCTCTAATTGGCATTCCACCATATATTTTTATTGTTCATAAATTAATGATGACCATATATTATCTGGAGCGTGTAAGCTGTAGCCTATGCTCCAACGCATGTAAGGTGCAGCCTATGCTCTAACATGCATCCACGCACGTTACACATTTATTCATATGCATATATGCGTGTCGATGTTCCTAGAATTTTTTAAAAGGTGAATAAAATATAAATGCGTGTGGGTAAATATAAACAATTAATTAATTCAAAATGAGGAGGGTGATGGGGTATCCATTAACACCCTTGGAATCAATCTCTTGGTTAAATTATCCCAAGCCATATATACAGTTCATTTCACTTAAAATACCTTTCATTCACACCAGGTTTTGAATCTTTCTATATTTTCTTATATTTAATTTTTATCTTTTTTATAGTAATACATGCTGGTTTTTAATTTTTTTTACTTATTTTGAAGTTTTAAAAGAAAATCTGATAGGAAATCTTGTCATAAAAAAGGATTTGCTGATATAATTAAGCAATGTGTGTGTATTTACGTATAATGCATGACACGTACAAGCATATGCGAACGCATATATTTGAGTTTATGAGCTCATAAATGTATGTGTAATTACACATAAGCGCTTCTAGAAACATATATATTTGACACGGGTATATATATATATAAGGTATATGTTGTTACTATATATGAGACATATGGAGAAAACCTATACAAATTTTGTATGATCATGTAATAAACTATAATTAATCTATTTTCAGGTAAATAAGCGAAAAAATTGAGATGTGTAAATGGGTTTATATATAAATAAATATAAACATTTTTCACTGCTCAGTATTGTCTCGTTTCAATTTCAAAGATATTTGTTATATGATATAAAAGGTCTTAATTAAAACTAATATTTTTTACACCGAGAATTCTGTTATGCTGAAAGAAAAGATGCTTAAAGCCAGGGGCGGATCGGAGAGGAGTTTCTCACCAAAAAAAAAAAAAGTGGAGAAGAGTGGGGGCAATATTGGGTGTATTGCCCTCACTAAATTTTCAAGTTCGCCCCCACAATTTTTTTTGTTATATAATCTTTTATTATTTATTTATTTATTTTATTTTATCCCATTTTTTTTTCTCTTTTATCACTCATCTATTCGTTCACTAAAATAGAAATAAATAAAATAGTTTACTTACTTGTGATCATAGTTTTAAATTTTGGCAAACTTTTGCGAAATTTCGGTGTCGGACCAGCTCTCCAAAACACGAAGTGCTAATTTTTCGATATGAATTATTTCGGCCGAAGAAGTGCATATTTGGCCGAAATTTCGGCAAACTTTCTCCTATATAATTGTACTTTGGCCAAAACAATTTCGTCCGAAATCGTCACTTTTTCGGGCAAAATATCCGAAATTTCGGCCAAATTAAATCAAAAACTCTATTTAAAGGTAAAAAAAAAATATAAAAACCTATATTTACAACTTTATAAATTGCATCAAATTCTCTCACTTTTCACCCTTCATTTTTTATCCAAAAAATTATTTTATTAATTATTAATTATTATAGATTAAGAAAATTATTACTAATTATTTTTTTCTTTTACTTATGCAGATACACAAATGGATTTCGTACCCGCAAAAATTGAAGGAAATCAAGAAATAAAGTTTAAAATTTCAGTTTAAACT
>JAUPMG010000006.1:17978636-17990512 GCA_031762675.1 Pachysandra terminalis
ATCACCCATTTCTTTTTATTTCTGCATGAGCATGCATTGCATTCATTAATAACTGAACCAGCATTCATATTGCATCATACTACACTTTGTTGCATTACACATCATATTATTGCATATATCATATTAATGTTTACTGTTATGATATGATCATGGGAGAGTGACTTTGACCCTACTTTAATCTTAAACATTGTTATATTTGGTGATCTACTGAACTAAGTGTAGCTGGCACCTATGAGTAACCAAATTTTAGGATATTTAGACAGTGGACAACAGGATCATGGTGATCAGGTTGGAGACCAAGGCAAAGTTGAAGACCATAGATATTTTGGGCTTGTTTGATTATATTTTCAGTAAATTATATAATTGGGTTATTTTTGGATTATGTAATTATTAGATAGGATAGCCTATAGGGATTGATTTTAAAACAGAATACTTAATTTATATTTTTTTTCGTTGTTATGAATGTTTTGGATGTAATTACTTTAATAATATTATTTTTCCAGACTTCTTTTAGTTGATATTGCTAGCCACTCCCATAGGGATATGGGGTGAGAGTTGTATCTTAAACCTAAGGGATTCCCATGTGAAATTTCTTAAGTTTGAGATGTGACGCTTATAACTATGCGCACAATCCCTGGAGTGTATGGCTCGCACATTTATCCCAACAATATTAATGTTGTAAAACGACTAGATTAAAACGGTTATAAAAACAGTTCTGAGTTTGTCCAAAAAGATAAGTCCACGCGCATTCGAGCCGAGCTAAGCTGGCCACGCGTGTTCACGTTAAGTTTTTCCGAAACTGTCTTCTGAAATCTTCTTAGACCAGCCTTGGCTCCTCACTAGGCCTCAAGGGCGTGATCTCTCCTTGTTCCCCTTCACAACCTCACAAGGCTCATGAAAAGAGAGGGTATACATACCATTCTCTTAAACAAGTAAGTTTTCAATGTGAAACAAGATTCTACACACAAAGCACAAACATTAAAGTGACCAAGCATCAACTTTTGTAAACAACATAAATAAGATATTTTATTTAAAATACCCAACAGTTGTGAACGTTAATGGACCTTCGTCTTCTCAAAACTCAAGGTAGGGTGACAAGCCTGAGCGTTGCTTAAGGTTTACGAACCCAAACCAAGCTGAGTTGGGAAAGTTCAAATCGTTTACAGCCCTAATCACAATCTCTCCAAATAAATTGAAGCAAATAATCGAGTCATGAATGGTTTAAATGTATCATGATTTTCCATGAGAATGAGTGTACATGTTCCTTGATCCTAATGAAACAAAGGTCCCTTATAATTATATTTCTTTCTTTAATTTGGGTAAGCAACTAAAAGCACGGGTTCCCTAAATTCCTTTTGGCACTTTACTGGATATAGGTAGGCTCATCTTTTTGGTACCACCAATGCAATCAGTAACTGGGAAATAAAAGAATTAGCGTAGTGGTCATGATACCTCTGAACCTCAACTCGCGGATCTTGCCTCCCCTTCTATCCTATATAATCTAATCCTTCGAGAGCTTAATCTCCTATATAATCACTCACTGCTGATTTAATTGTTCAGAGAAATGGCTTCTTGGGTTCGCACCATCACATCCCCATTTAGAAAAGCTTTCACTATTTTCTTTAAAAACCATCCAAGGGATCATAACAAGTCCGAACCATCAGGTACATCATCATCATCATCATATATTTGTTGCATTCAAAGGCTTAATTATCTTTTATATATGATTTTGAATTGGTGCAGATTTATATGGTGAGGTGATGTCATGTGCTTATGAGGATGTGCATGTTATGTGGTCCATTCTTCACAAATCCAATAACCCCAGAATCTACATCCTCAGTTCTTGATATGATCATATGAATATGAATATGATGGAAGGTTCCATTTCAAACTAGCTAGAATTGGCGGGTATCATCACCTTGTACTTGTAGTATTTCCAGTTTAAGATGAGGGAAATCCCCATGGTTAATGAGAATCATGGCGAGATTTAATGGAAAAATAATAATTATTTCCATTCCTTAATTGCACCTTCTTTCTAGCTCTCCTGTACATATTTTTTGGGGATACACACACACACGCGTATTATTCAATTGTAGTCATGGAAACACCTCATGATCACACTAACACTAAACAGTACTCTCTCACACACACACATATAAATTAAACACCTAAATAATTGACTTTGTTTGAGGCATGCATAAGAAGATAAAGGAAATGGAAAACGTCGTCATAGATAGGAGTTACTATGTACAGGAAATTACTAAAAGAGCAAATAAAAAATTCACTGCCAAAATCCAAATCCAAGTGATCCAGAACAAAATCCTCTAAAAATATGATATGACTGAAAGAAAGAAATTATAGAGAGAAAGACACACTTCCTTCTTAAAATATATAATCAAACAAGATTGAATGAAGACACACCAGTACATCTAGATTCTAGCTAGATATTAAGCAATATTATTGAAACCATTTGACCATGACGAAGAAGAAGTATTAGACCCAAAGGGCACATCCCCATTACTAACACCTACGTTCTGATGATCATTTGGATTCATCACTTCCATAAACCATGGTTGCTTCTGCAAGGCCTCCATTGCACTCTCCAATGATGTCTTTTCACCGTTAATCTCTCCTAATCCACTGTTGTTCCTCATGCTGCAAGTTTTGTCCATTGTCTTCAACAATTCGATCCTCTGACAAATCGCCTTGATCCTCTCCTCCACCAACCATGCCAGGTTTCCCAGATCCACGACGCTCACGCCTTGCAAGTACCTCTTCTGACCAGTCAAGCTTTGATGCATAAGATGCTCCATCTCCATCTCCCTGTTCTCCTTCTGATGTTTCTTCAGTTGCTCCATCGTTTTATTTATGCTTTGCCTCAGGAAAGCTTCCTGGTTCATCATTTTCTTGCTCTGCTCCATCTCCGGCAAGCTTCTGAACCTAGCGATCACACGGTGCGCCTCCGGAAGGGGTGGCCAGACCTCTGGTTCAGACTCAAAGGGACTGAAGATGATGGCACAAGCACTTACACAGCATAGAGTACTAAGCTCACTCACCTTCTTCATCAGACCCTTCTTCCTTTTCTTGAAGGTGGCTCTCCTAGCTGAGTCGTTTGCAATCCATGCAAGCTTAATCTTCTTCCTAGCCATGAAAAAATGAAGAAGAATAGATGGTTTGGGTCTACTGTCCTGAACAGTATTTATATATATTGTTGGACGAGAGAGAATCGAGACAATAATGTCGGAAGATCTTTGTAGGATAGTCTTCTTGTTCTTGGAGAGATTGTTGGCATTTAAGATTTTGTTTTAGGTTAAAAAATCCCGGGAGAGAAGATTTTGGGCGGTTATTATGAATTTATTGGCTATGGTGGTTTTCAGAAGCACAATGTCTTTCTTGTTGTACCAATCACATGATGCCAAGTAAGCACAACAAAATGGACAACCGATCAATCTAAAACCCTAAAAGACATATTAACCCTAACTTGGCTTCCACCTCATCCAGAGTAGCCGGTTACTGGTTTGGTTGTTGTGTGCTTGGCGGCAAAAGATTGGTATTGTAGGAAATATCACACAATGAAGATCGCATACAATTTTCTTCCCTCGTGACAACCCATTATTATGAGAGTATTTCGTTTGGAGAAAATGGTGGCATATTAGTTGAAGCGCGTGTATATGCTCATCATACATTCAGTTGATTTTGTCTTTTAGTGATGATGTGACGAACAACTGGATGCGTGACGTACATACGCGCACGCTCCAACTGATATTCTACCATACATGCTCCTGATGATACGCTCTCCATTGTTCATAAGTGATGACCCTATATTGTCTGGAGCGTGTAAGCTACAGCCTATATATGTTCCGGCATGCATCCACACACACTACATGTCTACTCGTATACGTGGTTAGAGCGTGTAAGCTACAGCCTATATATGTTCCGGCATGCATCCACACACACTACATGTCTACTCGTATACGTGGTTACACGCCAACACATCCAGACTTTTAGAAAATGTATAGAGTCTGAATGCGTTGGCATACATCTAGATACGCTAATCGATACGTGTATAACTGATTAATTGATTGAGGGTGAGGAGAGTGATAGGGTATCTATTAACACCCTTAGAATCAATCTCTTGGTCAAATTATCCCAGGCCATATATACACAGTTCATTTCACTTAAAATACCTTTCATTCACACCAGGTTTTGAATCTTTCTATATTTTATTATATTTAATTTTGGTAATACATGCAGGCTCTTAATTTTTTTTCCTTATTTTGAAGTTTAAAAAAAAGGATATGCTGATATAATTAAGCAATGTGTGTATTTACATATAATGCATGACAAGTGTACACGCATATGCAAAAGCATATATTTGAGTTTTATGAGCTGATAAATGAATGTGTAATTACGCATAAACGCTTATAGAAACATATGTATATATAAGATATATTTTGTTACTATATATGTGACATCTGGAGAAAACTGATACAAATTTTGTATGATCATGTAATAAATTACAATTAATCCATTTTCAGGCAGATGAAAGAAAAGAATGAGATGTGCAAATTGGTTTACACACACCCACATGTACTGTCAACTAACCTTAGTTCACAATCTCAAAGATATTTGACATACGATATAAAAGGTCTTAATTAAAACTAATATATTTTTTATATGGAGAATTCTATTATGCTCAAAGTGGGGACTCGTTGTAACCCCTTGTGGAGTGTATACGAAGAAGATAGACTATGTAGGACCGACAAGTCATGTGAATGTGGTATGACACTTAAGTATTTATTTTTGTTGCAGAGACAACTTGGTGAGAAGTAAGAAAGGGATTTTGTAGAAGTAGTTTTAAACCTTTTTTATGGACAAAAAGAAAATGACTTTCCAACCTAAGGTTTCAAAGTTGAAGAAGAACAAAATAAAAGGTTTTTGCTCAAGGTCATTGGTGGAAGAGTAAGGTGTTATCCTGGAGATAACCTAGTTTTGCATCTTGTATTTGTATATCTTCAAGCTTGCTTGAGAAGGTCATTATACTCATTTTCCTTTTTTTCACAACTAGTGAATTTCATTGATAATGTAATGTGGACGTAAACATTTGTGATGAACCGCGTAAATTTTGGTGTGTTTTTAATTTGCTTGCATTCTCTCATTTTATTGTTCACTTTCTTACACTCTTGTTGGTTTTCTTATGATTTGATATTTGAGAGTATTCTCCGTAAATGTACATATAGATGGGAAGAAAATGATTTACTCTGCCTTGCATATTTTATTAGTGTGCTAGCCTTCCCAACATTATTACACCAAAACATTAACCAAGAAATAAAAATTAAAAAAAAAAAAAAAACTTTCTTCTATTAATTAATTTCTCTTTCTATTCTCATCTTTTTTTCATATATAAAATAATAGAAAGAAGTAGAAATAGAAAATAAAATACATATAGAGAAAGAAAGAGGGGTCTTGACTTGCAATGTTATAGGCTTCACTCCTCCTCCTTGGTGATGGCGTAAATGGCATAAATGATTCCAAGCACGTATCCTAAAATTGTCAACAAAAGACATATCCAGAACTCCGCCTACACCAACACAACAAGCACACAAATGAATTAAAAAGAAAGAAATTGATGATGAAATATTGAAGGAAGGGAGGCATCCATACTTGAGAAATACCCCGAGTGGTGGCAGCAGAATCGCCACCAGGATATCTATCCAGGCTGCAGACATTTCGTTTTACACAAAAGCACAAGAACGATCGACTAATTCTCTTCTCAACTGCACTGCCACAGAGAAATGAAATGAAGACCAGTTTTACTTTTATATAGCAACAAAGACAACCGGTTGTGTGTGTGGGCCTTGGCCTTTACTTCTCCACGTTTACTCGCTTTCTAATTATATCCCTTCCATGTCATCTCCCATAAACCTCTTCAGCTAAGGAAGGTGAAACCGTGAAAGAACGTGTCAACACTCGTTGACAAATGGTAAGCAATGTGGGTCCCTCTTTCATGTATATGTGTCACACTCACACATAAAAGAGAAGTGTTTGATAGAGTTTAGGTTATTATGTGGAGACCGATATTCCTGGGCATTCGAAAAGTGCTGATGGGAAAAAGGTTATAATAATAATTTCATTTATTGTTATGTTTAGTTTACTCATAGAATATTTATCGAGAGCATATTGTTTGGAGCGAAAATGATAGAATATTAGTTGTGTTAAAAAGAAAGATAAATTGATGAAGAAAATCAAATCAAGCACATAAAGATACAAATTTATGTGGTTCGACAAATTGTGCATACGTCTACAAATGCACATCCAATTTTACTATTCTTCAATTTCAAAAAAAAAGTGTTACAAAGAGTAGCCACGAAAGTATGAATAAAAACCGGGCTAAACATAATAAAAATAAAATTACTATTATATCCTTAGACCTCTAAAAAATTTGGATCGGGTTTGGTGCTAGTGGATCATCAGTACGTCTCAGTTATCCTAGTAGCATCAATCTCTACATAATAATTTAGAGCGTGCACATATGAACATCATACATTCAATTTTCTAGCCAACCCATCAACCCGCCCGAGCCTAAGCTGATTAACAGGTTCGGGTTGACCCATACATTAAATTTGTTGGGTTTAGATTTAGGTTTTTCCAACACATCCCTAAATGGGTCAACCCAAATCCAACTAGCCAACCATTGGGTTCCCATCTAAGTGATCTTTTATGATTTATAATAATATTTTATTATTTATAGATATTTTAAATCTTATTCATAACTTAAAAATATGTATATTTTTTTGAAAAATAATCATATTTTTTTAAATGTAACATCTTAAATTACGTTATATTTCAACTAAATTTAAAATTAAAATCAGACAAATTAATTGTATAAAAAAAAAAGGGGTTAGGCGGGTTCAATCGTTTATTGACGTATTGTGTTATGATTCGTGATTTCTCAACCCATGTGTAAACGGGTGTATTTGATCAAAGCCATTTCTTAAAATTTAATAACTTAAATGATGTTATATTTCAAATTAATTTAAAATTAATTATATAAAAAATAAACAAATTAGACGGATTCAACTCGTTTATTGACATTTTATGTTCGGATCCATAATTTCTCAAACCATTGGAAAACGGGTTGAATCCAATCAAACCCGTTTACAATCCTACTCATACTAGTGGCTCTGGTTCGTCCATGTGTCAACAGAGCTCCTCCTTTTGTGTAATAATCAAAACAGAGGCACATCTAAGAAAGCAGAAAAAAGTGGTCTCAAGTGGAAGGGGCTCTAGTCGCTTAAGCAAGTGCTCTCGAGTTTGAACCCTTGTGAATACAACAAACTTTTTTGAGAGTGGCCTCCGCCGCCTTGGCACTCGGCCGTACCTCGAAGGATTAGTCCTGGGCAAAGCCTGAGGATACCTTAGTTTGCCAAAATCACGAAAGAGATGAGCAAGGCGGACGTTGAATCTGTTGCGACGGATCTATATAGGCGGGCTCAAATGTTTTCATATTTATCATACTTTTTGTGGTAGTTTTTTGAAAAATAAAATAATAGAATAACGATGAACGTACACTATTTTTCGAATCACACGTAAATCTGTGTCGTGTGTACATAATTTCTTCTTCCTCTTGATTTTCTTTCTTCCGTAATCTACGTAATATGAGAAGGAAGATGCCGTGCAGGGACTTTCTCGATAGGAACTAACTGCTTAGTGTAATTATGAAATCTGCTTTCTCACTAAGATTTCACTCAAGTATCCATACAATTACTAGTAGTAGTATAAGAAGAAGACCCTTCCACTGCAATCCCATATTCCTATTCAAATTCTTCCATGCATCGTCTCCCGCCACCCCAACCCACCTCAACAATCTCATCTACCTTACAATCGAAACCAAAAACATCAGACACGCTACCCAAATCCATGCTCAACTTATCACTACCAAGTACACTTCCTTCTTTCCCTTCCTCCTCAGTAACCTCATCAACCTCTATTCAATCTGTGGCCAACTCACTCAGACCCTCCTCATCTTCTCCCACCACACTCTTTCCACCAACATTGTCGCTTGGACCACTCTTATAACTCACTTATCCCGTTCCCGTAAACCCCTCCAAGCCTTAACACATTTCAACAAATTGAGGACAACAGGACTTTTCCCAAACCACTTCACTTTCTCTGCTATCCTTCCAGCTTGTGCCCACACCATGATTCCTCTTCACGGCCAACAGATGCATTCTCTGATTCGTAAACACGGGTTCCAGTCCGATATCTTTGTTGGCTCTGCCATGATCGATATGTATGCCAAATGCTTCGATATGGATTCTGCCCAAGGAGTGTTCGACGAAATGCCTGAGAAGAATCTCGTTACTTGGAACGCTATGATTGTGGGATTCTCGTACAACGGGTTTTTTCATCGAGCTATTTCCATTTTTATTGAGGTTCTTGCTGACAAATCTATTACTACTGATCAAGTGAGTTTCTCGAGCGCTTTGAGCGCTTGCGCCAACATGTGTAGCTTAAACTTTGGTAGACAGGTTCATGGGGTCGTGATTAAGCATGGTTTGATACCTGTAGCTTATGTTAGAAATTCACTTGTGGATATGTATTGTAAATGTGGGTGCTTTGAAGATGCTGACAAGTTGTTTCTGATTGTGGAAGATAGAGATGTTGTTACATGGAATGTAATGGTTATGGGTTTGAACCAAACTGAAAATTTTGAACAAGCTTGCAATTATTTTTGGGTCATGAGAAGTGAAGGAATATCACCTGATGAGGCATCGTTCTCGACTGTGCTCCACGCTTCCGCTAATCTTGCAGCAATGGATCAAGGGACTTTGATTCATAATCATATAATAAAAACCGGATTTTCGAGAAATACATGTGTGTCAAGCTCTTTGATTACCATGTACGCAAAATGTGGAAGCTTAGCCGATGCACATCAAGTCTTTGAAGAGATTGAGGATCGGAATGTGGTGTGCTGGACTGCCATGATTGCAGCCTGCCAACAACATGGTTGTGCGGACCGAGTGATCAAATTGTTCGAGGATATGCTGGGGGAGGGAATTAAACCTGATTGCGTAACTTTTGTTTGTGTTCTATCCGCTTGTAGCCATGCAGGTCGCATGGAGGAGGGATTTTACTACTTTGATTCCATGACTAGGGTGCACGAGATAAAACCTGGGTCTGAACACTACGCTTGCATGGTTGATATGCTTAGCCGTGCTGGTCAATTGGATGAAGCAAAGAGGTTAATTGAAAGCATGCCAATTGAACCGGACGCGTCAGTCTGGGGAGCCCTGCTTGGGGCTTGCAGGAATTATGGGGATATTGAAATGGGTAAAGAAGTTGCAGAGAGGCTTTTTGAGATAGAGCCGCAGAACCCAGGAAACTATGTGCTCCTTTCTAACATGTATACTCGTATTGGAAAGTTATGCGAGGCCAATGAAGTAAGGAGACTGATGGGGGATAATGGGGTGAGGAAAAGTCCTGGGTGTAGCTGGATTGACTTTCAGAACACGACCTATGTGTTTACGGCGCATGACAAGTCACATTGTCAGACAGATGAGATATATGAGATGTTGAGAAAGCTAGAGGAGTTAGCGAAGCAAAAAGGGTACATGGCTGAAACGCAGTTTGCAGTTAATGATGTTGAAGGACACAAGGAACAGAGCTTGTGGTATCACAGTGAAAAACTAGCCCTTGCATTTGGGCTATTGAATCTTCCTACAAGGGCTCCAATTAGGATAAAGAAAAACCTAAGGACCTGTGGCGATTGTCATACGGTTCTGAAGTATGCTTCTGAGATTTTTGAGAGGGAGATTTTTGTCAGGGATATCAATCGATTTCACAGGTTTGCCGGTGGATTGTGTTCATGTGGGGACTACTGGTGAGTAGTTTTAGCACAATTTGACGAAAGCCTTGACACCATTTTAAAGATTTAATTTGTTTTCTTTGTTTTTGGTGTTGAGGTTCTTTTAGAAAGGTTGAATGAATATCATCCTTAATGGCTATGTATCGAGGTAGACTTGCCATATAGCTTCTTTTAAACATGGACACTGTCTCAGAAATATTTCCCCTGTAACATAATAATAAATTTTGGTTCTTTTTTGAGAATCCTATTTATTACTTGGTTTTTTCACTCAAGCAAGCCCACAATTTCTTCAATTCAACCATTGTTATATTCATTTGTGTAGTGAAATCCAGTGAAAGTTGCTTGGTCTCAACAAAGCAGTTTGATACTCTCTGTAGATATCCGTTCTGGGTACTTGAACCTAATAAGAAGCTTATTACATGAAGTTATGATCAGAACAAAGAGGAATTAATAATTAGTGTAAACTACAACAGCAACAATTTCTTTCTTCTTCTTCTTCTTTTAGTTTGTTTTATTTTTTATCAATGCAGCAGAAAGAACAGAAAAAGGAAACTGGCTATCCTAACACCGCTAGCACAAGAATACTAAAAGGAAAAGCAGGAAAAACTTCACGCCCTCATACAACATCTCCTCCACCGGTGTACCCATAAACATTAGAATTTTGATCAGGTTAGCAGCGAACCTATAACTTTGTGAAATCCCTTTTATCATTTATATCTTGAAATATAAGTATTTATAAGAGATCAGTAAAGAAAGGTATGGAGGCATGTTCTAATCTGAAAATATGTTTCCAAAATGTTGGAGTGTGTATTGAACTTTTTCTTTAGTGATCAACTTGAGTCTGATGTGCTTCCACTGTTGATGTCTCGGTAATGAAATTTGTATTGACTCATGCAACTAGATCTTCAATTGTACATACATGATTATATACAATTATATGAGTTGAAGTTCGTAAAAAGTGTCTTTAATTTAGATTTTCTTTAACCAAATCAATATGCAAAGACTGCTTGGGGTCAAAGCCTGTGAGAACATAAAGTGGTTGTTTCAATTTGAATTAGCTAACATTCAGAAAAAAGGAAACTTATTACCAAAGAAATTATTTGGCTTTGGAAATGAATAGATATCATCGTCAATACTCATTTATGATTTGGTCTTTAAACACACGCATGATACACATGTAGAAGGTTCTTGACCTTCCAATTCATACACTACGTTGCTAAATCTGATCAGGCTCTTAATCATATCTTGTAATGTTTTTTTTTTCTTAATCATTTGACTTATCTAGTATTTGCAACAGAGGCACACGCTTATGCTTGAAGTCCTTCACCTAATTAGGGTCCCATTCACTAACTACAGAGATTGATGCAATACCGCTGTTGTGACATGACGAAGCAGGACCACATCCACTTAACGAAGTAAAAATTATATAAAAAGAATCATGATCATCTCACCAACCTTATAACTTTCTTTCTACATTTACTGAATGTTATTTTTTGAAGTTCCAAAATATATTGGAATTTTACAGCCGAAAGAGAGAAAAAATTCCAGTTGTATCAACTGGGTATATGGCTATACATCTATATTGAGTTCCACCTAACCAGGAAAAAATTTGGGGAGTGCAAGAAAGGAAGACTAATATGGGTAATAGACTTTTAACATTTTTCTGCTCTTATGATCTTCAATCTTTTTACAGTGGTCAAGAACATCCTACAAAACCAGACCAAAGCAATTTGGAATGTGAAAGCATGAACAAAGAAAATCAGAGAAAGAACATAATGGCTGAGGGCTTACTTCCAAGGTACATCTCCCACCATCATCCAGTCCCCTTCCTCATCTTGGTAAGTTAACACATCATACTTTTCAATAGGCACTGGATCAACATCAGAACCTGTATCAAAGAATTTCAAACGAAGGCAACCAAAATATATAAAACCTTATTAGTTGAATCCTAACACAGTGCATTCAAACCATGTCCATAAAGTTAAAATTGCAGTAATATATATGTTTA
>JAUPMG010000006.1:17990612-18003737 GCA_031762675.1 Pachysandra terminalis
GATATAATAACTTGGTTATTTCGAGATGCTTTTTTGAAATACATAATGATGATTGTTTCGAGATATAATTTCAAAATACTGACAATAAAATAATATTTATGGTGACGATTTGACCCTCTCGAGGTGGTTAACCTAAATATGACGAATTGACCCTCTCGAGTTGGTTAACCTATATATGCTTTCACGTTTCGAAAGTTCTTTTTCAAGAATATAATTCGATGCTTATCTTAAGTAGAACTTCGAAATATATTGTTAATTTCGAGATGGTTCTTCCTGAATGGGCTTTCTCCGAAATATATTTTTTTGACAATATTCAAAATACAGTCTTTGGATATGTAATTTATATAATTGACTTTGTCACGTCTCAAAATATGATTAGATTTAATCAATTTTCAAATTGACTCATCATCAATACTCTACGACATACCTGGTATTATAATGATGATCGCAAATAACGAATGCAAAACTAATTAATTTGTAAGATCTATATAGTTTAGATGATCATTGAGCCTTTAAATCTGAGAAGAAAAAAAAAAGCCAAAAGATAACTAATTGAAGAGAGATCGTGTTTTGCAGGTTCACGGGGGTGATGACCATGAATATTTTTTGCAGCTTCTTCGAGTGCGTGCGACAATGGCTGCTATAACTCCGTCGAAGGCGTGCGGCAATTGCTACTCTGGCCAGTTAATTTTCAATTTTTTATAAAGAAGAAAGTTCTTGTTGCAGAGGATTTCTTTTATTTTTAACTAGAAGAAAGAGTTTGTATTTCAAGTTTTTACCTTTAAGTCAACAAACGCAAAATTGATGGGCAATGTTAATTTTTTTAATGATATAATCGTTACATAAATTCTTATTACACAAAAAGGATATTTTTGTCTTTTTATTTGTCCACTTTAGCAAATTCTTTCAATATTTGGAAGGAGAGTTAAGAGAAAAAGAAGTAAGTGTGACCACTTTACAAACTTGAAAGAAAATTATTGTTGTTTTTAAAAGGTGCAGGGAGGTCTTTGCAATTTTTATATAACACAAAAGAGGTATGTGTAAATTCTCTTAATATAAATAAATAAATAAACAATAAAAAGTAGACAAAAGCCTTCCACAAGACCGCAAAAAGAAACAAGACGCTCCCAAACTGATCCGTCCTCCTTTCTCCGGAATATCAAACTCATGCTGGAGCACTGGCATTATGTTGGAAATTCTGTCCTCCCCCTTTCGCTAGATATCACTCATGCTGGAACACCGGCACATCAACACACTGGAATTATGTTGGAAATTTGCCAGTTCTACGACGGAGCTCTCTATTGTCTCTCCCACATCCGTTTATCTTGTCGGAATCTCTCATCATAACTTTGTCGTTGAAGAATTCTCTCGACGGACTCTTTATTGTCTCTCCGGTATTCGTGTCTGATCCGAATATCTCATAACACTAGAATATATTATCAGGTTTTATTGTTTTCTTCCTTTTTATCTTGCACGCAACAACTAATTAATTAGATTATGTGACTTTTGTTTAAAACAGAGGAGGATTTGTTGTTTGTTTTTGTTGGTATTGTGAGAAGCGTGATGTTTAATAAGAGATTCTCTTATAGTCGTTTTAATTTTTTTTTATTTACAATCTTATCCCCTCTTTAATGCATGTAAATCTTTCTCTATTTTCGATCAGTCCTTCGTTTGTTTGTGAGATAAATACTTCTATTTCTTTCTTAAATTATATTATTATAATATCTATAGATTATTTTTTTATTTTATTTTTATAAAATTGGTAGGATTGATATTTTCATCAAAATCTTATTCGTCAAAAGAAAAAGAGAATTATTTGTGATAAAAGCTCATTTTTCAAAAGTATTAGCTACATGTCGCCATGTGTACAAGGCAGTATCGGGAATTGGTTACTTTGGTTAAGGTTAGGCCTGTCAACGGACCGGATCATGATCCAAATCCGATCCGATAAAGTCGGATTCGGTAGAGGATTTTAGTGATCCGATCCGATTAAAAATAATCCAATCTGATCCGATTATTAATCGGATCGAATTCGGATATGTATTGATCCGATCCGATAATGATCCAATGTCCGATTATAATTTATAATTTATATTTATATATATATATATATACACACACACAATTTACAAGTTATCGGATCGGATTCGGATATTCGATTTCACTATCGGATCGAATTTGGATCACCTATTTCATGATCTGTTGGATTTCGGATCGGATTCAGATTTTCGGATTTCGCTATTGGATCGAACTCGGATCAGTTGCGATCCGGTCCGAATCCGACCCGTTGACAGGCCTATTTAAGGTGGAAGCCGGTTTGAGGTTGATTTGTCTTGGGTTTTAGAAATGATCAGTCATTTATTTTATGGTTCCTTACGTGGTACCATAGTTTTAAATTTCAGAATTTTCAAGGATTTTGGGAGACAAACGAAATCGAAATATCCGAAATTTTGGTGAAATTTTTTTTTGATTAAAATATTTGGACGAAATAAAGATCCAAATTTGTCAAAATTTTGAATATATCTGAGAAATAAATTCATTTTTTTTATTTAAAGTATTTTAATATAGACTTAATTTTAGCCAATTTCTTTTTTTTTTTTAATAAGTACTACGTAATAATTTCTAAAATATAAATAATAAAGTTAGTCAACAAAAAGTAATGTTTTCATTAAAATATTTATTATTTATGAACACACAAATTTCAAAAAAAAAAACAACAAATAATATTTTGATTAATAATGTTAAATAATACAAAGTTTACAACCAATAAATACAACATCCAAAAAGTATACAAGTATCCAAAATATATTGGATTCAAATTCTAATATCTAAAAAAAATACAATGTGTAGAAGTTTAAAATGAAATTTTAAACTTTATTTCTTGATTTCCTTCAATTTATGTGGGTATGAAATCCATTTGTGTACCTGTATAAGCAAAAAAAAAATAGTAATAATATTTATTATATATAATAATTAATAAAATAATATACCCAATATCAACTCCTCCCTAAAGGTACTTCCAAAGATTATTGTGTAATCTCCTGCAATAATAACAAAAAAAAAAAGACTAGACAAGCATAAAATAATAATAACTAATAAAATATTAAGTGCATTATCACCAACTACTACAAAGTAAATTTAAAAATGTCTAAGTTTATAGTTATTACAGACCATCAATAATTATAAATTAAAATAGTCTTTAATGGTCATTAAAACAGCAGTAGAACTCAATTGTTCCAGTAAGAAGATTGAATAAAAAATGAATGGTGAAAACAATGATCATTTGATGGTATTTATAGAGTTTAATTTTTTTACTTTTAACTTACCTTTTGAATTTATTTCGGCCGAAATATCCAAAATTTCGTATTTATAGAGTTTAAATGTATTTTTTTTTCTTTTACTTTTAACTTAGCTTTCGAATTTATTTTGGTCGAAATATCCAAAATTTTGGCAAAATTTAAAATTATATATGATACTCCTTTAAAACTTTTAAAATACTTATTTTATCCATGTTATATTAACGAACAAAACTCCTACTGAATATAGATTTCCTACTCTACATAACTTTCTCACAAATCCAACTTAGAAACTTTTTTCAATAGGTATTTACTAATGAAACGCTTATTATTCCTCTAAAACAATTTTTGTGAAACGCTTCGTAAGAATCAAATTTAAAGGAAGCAATTATTATTATTCCTCTAAAACAATTCTTATGAAAGGCTTTCTCACAAATCCAACTTAGAAACTTTTTTCAATAGGTATTTACTAATGAAACGCTTATTATTCCTCTAAAACAATTTTTGTGAAACGCTTCGTAAGAATCAAATTTAAAGGAAGCAATTATTATTATTCCTCTAAAACAATTCTTATGAAAGGCTTCATAAGAATCAAATTTAAAGGAATCACTTCTCCTTTCAATAAGCAACACCAAACACATGCTTGATAATACTTTTGAAGAATAATAGAACCTAGTATGTATCCGGGGACATAAATTACTTTAAAAAAAAAAAAAAAAACGGTGAACATAAATACTATATGTCGAATCACGTAAATCCAAATCCGTATCGTGTGTGCGCTTGAATTCTTCCTTCATCCTGGTTCTCTTTCTTTCTTAACGTACATGTATGCTTCCTTCATCTTGATTGTCTTTCTTTCTTAACGTACATATATATGAGGACGAAGATGTCGTGCAGGGACTTTCTCGAGAGGAGTTAACTGCTTAGTATATTATGAAATCTGCTTTCTCTCTAAGATCTCACGCAACTATCCATACAATTACAAGTAGAAGTAGAAGAAGACCCATCCACTGCAATCCCATATTCCTATTCAAATTCTTCCATTCCCCATCTCCCGCCAACCCAACCCACCTCAACAATCTCCTCTACCTTACATTCCAAACCAAGAACATCAAACATGCTACTCAAATCCATGCTCAACTCATCACTACCAACTACACTTCCTTCTTCCCTTTCCTCCTCACTAACCTCATCAACCTGTATTCAATCTGTGGCCAACTCACTCAAACCCTTCTCATCTTCTCCACCACCCACACTCCCTCCACCAACATTCTCGCTTGGACCATTCTTATAACCCACTTGTCCCGTTCCCGTAAACCCCTCCAAGCCTTAACCCATTTCAACAAATTGAGGAGAACAGGACTTTTCCCTAACCACTTCACCTTCTCTGCTATCCTTCCATCTTGTGCTCACACCATGATTCTTCTTCACGGCCAACAGATGCATTCTCTGATTCGTAAGCACGGGTTCGAGCCCGATATCTTTGTTGGTACTGCCATGATCGATATGTATGCGAAATGTTTCGATATGGATTCAGCCCAAGGAGTGTTCGGCGAAATGCCTGAGAAGAATCTCGTTACTTGGAACGCTATGATTGTGGGATTCTCGTACAACAAGTTTTATAATCGAGCTGTTTCCATTTTCAATAAGGTTCTTGCTGACAAATCTATTACTCCTGATCAGGTGAGTTTCTCAAGCGCTTTGAGCGCTTGCGCCAACTTGTGTAGCTTAGAATTTGGTAGACAGGTTCATGGGGTTGTGATTAAGCATGGCTTGATACCTTTAGCTTATGTTACAAATTCGCTTGTGGATATGTATTGTAAATGTGGATGCTTTGAAGATGCTGACAAGTTGTTTCTGACAATGGAAGATAGAGATGTTGTTACATGGAATGTAATGGTTATGGGTTTGAACCAAACTGAAAGTTTTGAACAAGCTTGCAATTATTTTTGGGTCATGAGGAGTGAAGGAATATCACCTGATGAGGCATCATTCTCGACGGTGCTCCACGCTTCCGCTCATCTTGCGGCGATGGATCAAGGGACTTTGATTCATAATCATATAATAAAAACCGGATTTACGAGAAATACATATGTGTCGAGCTCTTTGATCACAATGTACGCAAAATGTGGAAGCTTAGCCAATACACATCAAGTCTTTGAAGAGATTGAGGATCCGAATGTGGTGTGCTGGACAGCCATGATTGCAGCCTGCCAACAACATGGTTGTGCGGACGGAGTGATCAAATTGTTCGAGGAGATGCTGGCGGAGGGAATTAAACCTGATTACATAACTTTTGTTTGTGTTCTATCGGCTTGTAGCCATGCAGGTCGCATGGAGGAAGGATTTTACTACTTTGATTCCATGACTAGGGTGCACGAGATGAAACCCGGGTGTGAACACTATGCTTGCATGGTTGATATGCTTAGCCGTGCTGGTCAATTAGATGAAGCAAAGAGGTTCATTGAAAGCATGCCAATTGAGCCGGACGCATCGGTCTGGGGAGCCCTGCTTCGGGCCTGCAGGAATTATGGAAATATTGAAATGGGTAAAGAAGTTGCAGAGAGGCTTTTTGAGATGGAGCCGCAGAACCCGGGAAACTATGTGCTCCTTTCTAACATGTATACACGTATTGGAAAGTTACAAGAGGCCAATGAAGTAAGGAGATTGATGGGGGTTAATGGGGTGAGGAAAAGGCCTGGGTGTAGCTAGCTGAATCGACTTTCAGAACACGACCTACGTGTTTACAGCACATGACAAGTCACATTGTCAGACAGATGAGATATATGAGATGTTGAGAAAGCTGGAGGAGTTAGTGAAGCAAAAAGGATACGTGGCTGAAACGCAGTTTGCAGTTAATGATGTTGAAGGACACAATGAACAGAACTTGTGGTATCACAGTGAGAAACTAGCTCTTGCATTTGGGCTATTGAATCTTCCTGCAAGGGCACCAATTAGGATAAAGAAGAACCTACGGACTTGTGGTGATTGTCATACAGTTCTGAAGTACGCTTCCGAGATTTTTGAGAGGGAAATTTTTGTCAGGGATATCAATCGGTTTCACAGGTTTGCCGGTGGATTGTGTTCCTGTGGGGATTACTGGTGAGTAGTTTTATCACAATTTGACGAAAGCCTTGACATCATTTGAAAGACTTAATTTGTGCTCTTTCTTTTCGATGTTGAGGTTGTTTTAGAAAGCTGGAATGAATATCATCCTTAGACTTGCCACAGAGCTTCTTTTAAACATGGACACTGTCTCATAAATACTTGCCCTGTAACATAATAATAAATTTTGATTCCTTTTTGAGAATCCTATTTGTTAATTGGCTTTTTCCCTCAAGCAAGCCCATAATTTCTTCAATTCAACCATTGTTATATTCATTTGTGTAATAAAATCAAGTGAAAGTTGCTTGGTCTCAATTAGGCAGTTTGATACTCTCTGTTTTTTTGACGTAATATATATATATATATCCATTCTGGGTACTTGAACCTATTAAGAGGCTTATTACATGAAGTTATGATCAGAACAAAGAGGAATTAATAATTAATTTATGCTACAACAGCAATAATTTCTTTCTTTCTTCTTTTAGTTTGTTTTACTTTTGACCAATGCAGCAGAAAGAAAAGAAAAAGGAAATGGACTATCCTAACACAGCTAGCACAAGAATACTAAAAGAAAAAGCAAGGAAAGACGTCACTCCCTCATACATCTCCTCCACCGGCATACCCTTACACATAGAATCTCTGATCAGGTTAGCAGCGAACCTATAACTTTGTGAAATCCCTTTTGTCACTTATATCGTGAAATATAAGTATCTATTAGAGATCATTAAAGAAAGATAGGGTTGCATGTTCTAGTATGAAAATATGTTTCCCTAATATTGGAGTGTGTACTGAACTTTTTTCTTTAGTGATCAGCTTGAGTCTGATGTGCTTCAACTCTTGATGCGTCGGTAATGAAACTTGTATCAAATCATGCAACTAGATCTTCAATTGTACATACATGATTATGTACAATTATATGAGTTGAAGTTTGTAAGAAGTGTCTTTGAACCACATGATATATGAAGTTAAAACCGTGGAAGGTGACCGGATCTTGATGTGTGTCTTAGAGTAATTTAAGTCTAATTAAGAGTGAAATAAATATAGAAATTTTACTATACTTCTCTCATCTCCATAAGTTGTTTGAAAATTTCTTTAACCAGATCAATATGAAATTATTGCTTCGGATCAGAGCCTGTGACAACATAAAGTGGTTGTTTCAATTTGAATTATCTAACATTCAGACAAAAGGAAATTTATTGCTAAAGAAATGACTTGGCTTTGGAAATGACTGGATATTTTCGTCAATACGCATTTATGATTTGGTTTTTAAACACACACATGATGCACATGTTGAAGGTTCTTGACCTTCCAATTCACACACTACATTGCTAAACCTGATCAGGTTCTTAATCATACCTTGTAACGTTTTTCTTTCTGAATCATTTGACTTATCTATTATTTGCAAGATATGCACACGCTTACGTATGCTTGTGTTTGAAGTCCTTCCCCTAATTTGGGTCCAAGTCACTAACCACAGTGATTGATGCAATACTGATTTTGTGACTTGGCGAAGCAGGACCACATCCACTTAACGAGGTAAACATTATATGAAAAGAATCATGATTATCTCACCAACCTTGTAACTTTCTTTCTACATTTACTGAATGTGATTTTTTGAGGTTTCAAAATATATTGAAATTTTTTACAGCCGAAAGAGAAAACATTTTCGTTTGTATGAACTGGGCATATGGCTATACATCTATATTGAGTTCCACCTAACCAGACAACAAAAAAAATGGGGAGCTTAAGAAAGGAAGACTAATATGGATAATAGACTTTTAACATTTTTCTGCTCTTATGATCTTCAATCTTTTCACAGTGGTCAAGAACATCCTACAAAAACAGAACAAAAGCAATTTGGAATGTGGAAGCATGGACAAAGATAAAATCAGAGAAAGAAGAAGGTTAAGGGCTTACTTCCAAGGTACATCTCCCACCATCACCCAGTCCCCTTCCTCGTCTTGGTAAGTTAACACATCATACTTTTCAAGAGGCACTGGATCAACATCAGGAACTGTTTCAAAGAATTTCAAATGAAGACGGCCAAAATATATAAAACCTTATTAGTTGAATCCTAACACAGTGCATTCAAACCATGTCCATGAAGTTAAAATTGCAGTAATATATGCTTAGAAATTTCTTACAATATACTTACAGAGAATGGTTGTCCTGAACATTTGGCTAAGAGTTGTTATCAAGTCATCATAACTGTGATGGGAAAACAGGTCTAATTTTCTTCCAATTGGAATTCCTTCCATGTAAACCTTGACAAAGAAAGTCCGTCGATGCCGGTAATTTCCTTTAGTCGCAAGATTATTTCTCAGGATTGGTTTGATTGACGGCCAGTAGTTCGGTTGCTCCCTGATATAAAACCATCAGTTAGGCAGTCAATAGCAGTATAGAAAATTACAATGTCTGACTGAAAAATTAAGAGATTAAAAAGAATTAGGAATTGAAGTCAAAGATGAAAAGAAGAGAAATATCAAATGATACTTAAATCAAAAAAGAAGAAATAAATCAAATGAGCATTGATTCTAAATGTAGGGTAAAAAAAAAGAAAAGAAAATAAATGGGTATAATGGGTTAGTTGTATCTAACTATCTACCTTGTGTTTGAAGGCTTAGCTTGTTGAGAGGTTGCGATGGAGAGTCCAAGCTGAAGAATTGATGAAGAAGAAGAAGAAGAAGCAGAATTGGTAGCTCGTCCCATTGTGAGATGATTGGTATGAGATGGAAAGAAAGGAAAAAAGAGAATTAGATATATATATATATATAGGTAGGGAGAAGAGTCGACCTGCAACAGTCCGGTTAGTTTGAATTGTCTTCAAGGTGGCCGGCACGCACACGTGGCTTGATAAAACCGGCTTGGCTTAAGAGCTTTTTAACTAATGGCTTGTGTCTTGTTTGGCTAATTGGGTCGATGTTTGAGATACAAATAATATCCAATAGAAGAAATGAGCCAAGCTGAAATCATTCCTTGAATCAATGTGCAAACCGTGGTTTTTGATTAGAAAATATTAGAATAATAATGATGATTACAATCTGTGTGTGTTTAAAGAGAAGAGTTATGGAACTAGCTTAGCTTTTCCACCTCTTTTATAGACAAAAAAAATAAAGCACAATAGACCTTCAAAATATTATGTCTTGGATTGGACCCATGCCATGATTCTAAACCAATTCTTTGTTATTAAATAATTGTTTCACGTGCATCACCGGCTTCGGCCCCGCAAATTGTCTGCGATATTTGGTGTGGTTTTTCCTGCATTATCAACCGAATGGCCCCACATAAGTAACAATTAGACGTATTAAAGATAGAGGGGCAGCTCATATTTGTCCAATATATTGGGCAGGAATATAAATTGTAACCCTAATTTGATTTTGACGTAATGAAAACTTTTTCTCTCTCGTGGACCGTAGAAGTAGGCTTTCTCAAATCATGTATATCTGTTTGTATTGTTTGATCTTTGTTTTTGCCGTATTTGTTATTATTGCTTGATTTCGATCACCAAGACGGGTGATCAATCATTTCGATCACCCTAAGAAACATATCAGCTTCAAACTAGGTCTATTTCCCTTTTATTAGACTTTGATCATTTCTTTTGATTTTCCCATTTCCATTTGCTTTGCTTTATATGGCCTTTCTCTCATTCATTCCTTTCAGTAATCATTTTCGATAAATGCTATTCACTTCATAAATAAATAATATTTAAATTATTTGAAGAGCATCACGATTTTCTAATGAAACGATTTATTTTTGTAGAAACATTCTTTCTAAACTAGGGTGTCAATTGGTTCAGTTTAAACCGAAAACCGAACAAACCAAATTGAAAAAAGTTGGTTTGATTTGGTTTTCTTTTTTTTTTTTCATTTTGGTTTGGTAATGGTTTAGAAAACAAAAAACCGAATTAGTTTGGTCTGATTTTTGGTTAAGGTTTCGACTAAACCGAACCAAACCAAAAAAAACCCAAGTATATTATATATAATATATACATATATGTGTATGTCTTTTGTATAGAAAATAGTATTAATTTTGTCAAACCGAACAGAAAAATCAAATTTTTTGGTTTCAATATCGATTTGGTTCGGTTTGCAGTTTTATTTATTATAGCTTGGTTTGGTTTTCGGTTTTCTCATTCGATTTTTACATCTGTTTTCGGTTTAGCGTAATATAATTCCGTTTGGTTTAGGTTTGACAACTAAACCGAACCAAACCGACCGAATTACACCCCTAGTCTAAACCTTGAAGTTGAACATGCAATTTGTATGATCATCGTCGTTAAGTCGGGTTGAGCCGGATTTTACTCATTTTGGGCTCGGCCCAAATTAATTCAGCTGGTCCAAATCCAGCCCGACTTGAACTGAACTTAAAATCAGCTGGTCGAAGGAACGTGGGCGTAATGCGCACCCCGGATAAATTCGAAGTAGAATTAAATTTTCTACCGCTTTTCCCGCTTCTTTTCAAACAGGAAGAAATCATTCGTAGCCATTTTCTTTCTCTCATAATTTCCTGATCTTCTTCTGTCCATCCTCAGAAACCCTAACCTAACTTTTATAGAGCATTAAACATCACTCTGATTCCTTCCATGTGAAAGCTGTTATTTGGAATTAGAAGATGAACCGTGGATATGAAGTTCTTAAATCGGTCAATTCAAGAAAAGCTGTAAGCGCTTCCTCCAATTTTCACTGGAATACTTCTCTCCATACTGATCTAATTCCATTGGTTTTGCTTGATATGGAGTAGTTTCATTTGATGGAGCTCATATCTATGCTTCTTTGATTTCAGCTCTGCGTAACTGACGAGAAACCCTAAATTGTATGAAATTTATGATTACTAAAGCATTTCTATAAAATCCGGGACTTCCAACAAGTGAATCGAGGGAATGCTGGTCGATCGCTGTTGTTTCACGCGGTTCAAATCATTAATGTTTAATTGAATGGAAATTCTGTGGATTCTTGAATGATTCCTTCATTCATTTATTCACGGTGTTTGTGAGATGTCTGCTTCTTCATTTACAGTGTCTAGGTTGGTTCTCTGGTTCCAGCTGCTCTTGTTATTTACTTCTATATGCATTGGATTCAACTTACAAGCTACATCCATGGAGATCATTACACAGAAGAATATGCAAGATGTAAGTAGCGACTATTTCAATCTTAAGTCTCATTCGGCCTTGATATACTTTTTGCGATGATGTTCAACTGCATGTGTCTATATATGTGTGTGTGTGTGAACCAGCGGAATTCCAAACTTATCAACGCACCTCCTATTCCTATTTCTTGCATTTTTTGAAGACACATTGGAAATATATGAAGCCTTGTTATTATAAATATTAGTTCATCAAAGCACATGATATGATACAGAAAACCAGATCTAAGTACAACCAAACTTCAAATTGTATAAATGTGATATAATGGTAGCAGCTAATGACAAAAATATTAAATAAAAACTGTGCTATTTGGACACCCATGGATTTATAGTTTCTCTATCTATAAATTTATTTATATATTTCTGTATCAATGATCAATATAAATGAGTATGATATTGTTGGCCAAATAACTGGTAACAATATTTATTTCAAAATGATCAACATGTATACTATTCGGAAGAGGATTTGCTGTGGGGTAGACACAGTCCCACAAGTGAAATTATCATGTTGCCTTTGCGGGTCCTACCATGAGAGGCAATATGGTAATTTGGATTTGTTGTGGGGTAGACCCATCTTACAAGTGAAATTACCATGTTACCCTTACAGGCCCCACCATGAAGGGCAACATGTTAATTTCACTAGTGGGACTGTATCTACCCCACAGCAAATCCGTTCCCATACTATCATCAATCAAGAGTCCAAATTACCATTGTTGCTATGGAACATTTCCTGAAAGAAACCACATTATTTTGTACAGATACCTAGTTGTACAGTTAGGATTTCCGAGATTTTATATTTTTGGGTTATGTTCTATTCAAGAGGTGACAGACAAAATGAATGTCAGGATGGAAGAGCATGATGGTGCCTGGGCTATGTATGGTGGCAGGCACTGCCATTTTTACAGCTAAAAAAAAATAATAATAAAAGACAGATGATTTAGTGGCTATGTGCAGGCTAGAGGCTAACAATGACATGATCTCCAGATAACTGGTTTCCCTTGGGAAACCACAATGCATGCTTCTTCCAAGTTATGGGTTCTGCAGCCAAAAGGCATTAATATTTCTGAACTTAGTCCCATACCGCGCACACACTGTTCCATTCATAATCATATATGCATGAGTTTGTTATAATGTTTTGATTTATTTTGGTTTTCCTCAATGTTTTAAGGCTTTTTCTATGGAACATTCCATTGAGATTGCCGTTCACCAGTGAAATCAAGCATACCATTATGTTGACTAAGCTGACTCTTCACTTTTAGGTTTCTTCTTTTGTTTCCTCAGCTTCTTAAATCTTAATTGGGATGTATTTCCATGCAATGAAAAGATGGAAGAATATGTGTAACTTGTACTTTAGCTAAAGCACCTAATTCTGATGTACTTTGTTGATTTTTCTTTATGATAAGAAGCATTGCACCTGAAGCTCCAATCAAGCAATCGAAAACTAATGTGTCGTTTGGCTCCCATTCTAGAATCAGGAATTTATTCCAAGAACTCATTCCTGGAATCCATTCAAGGAACTCATTTTGAAGGTTTCTTGATTGTGTTTGGTTAGCATGTCACAAAATGAGTTCCAACGTAAATA